>VUYV01000400.1:537223-595190 GCA_008711295.1 Anarhynchus alexandrinus
GGCCCCGCCCCCCTCTGCACCCGGCCCCGCCCCCTAGCGGTTGAGCGCCTCAGCGGCGCGCAGTGGGCGGGAAGGGCGGGCTGTGGTACGGCCCTGCCGAGGAAGCGTCGCCTGACAGGAATTCTGCTGTGGCCGGGCCCTCCGTCTAATAAAAACGGCACAGGGGAGAGGGGTACGGCTTCAGCACGGCTGCACCCCGCCTTTTCCTGTCCCTGAAGGGCTCCTGAGGGGTACGCGCTGCTGTAGGGTCACCTGAGGGTGCGTGGAGACTGTTATTAGGCAAGTGTGTCTCTCGCTGTCACGATAAGGAGAGTATGAGGTGAACAGTTATATGCTCAGGCCAGTACTTCAGGATTTAGGATTTTAATATCTCGGTGGAAGCACAGAGGTACTAAGTTATTTATCAAATGTCGTCTGTGAAAGACTGTACCAGAGCAAATAGCAGAAGCCAGATATTAAGGCTTGTAGTTCTGTTGTTTGTTGTGGTTTTTGTTTTTTTTTTTTTAATTAACAGACATTTTTATCACCATTTGGGGAGGTGTTTGAGGGGAGCAATACCTGCTTTAAAGTGCACACAGTTTTTTATTGTATTTGTGCATGCACTTTGATAATGCTGGAATTATTTTTGACATTTTGTGATAAGTAATTGATTTTTTAATGAGAAGTTGCCTGGGAGAAACAATTTAGGCATATTATTCTATTTACAGATCACTGGCTAAATATTGAGTGTCACTGAGTTAATTATGGTGTCATGAGAGAATATCTGTTATTTTAATAAAAAAAGAGAGTCATGTTAGTCAAAATGCTGCTCTCGAAAGAATAAATTGCGTTTTTCCAAGTCTACTTATTGTCATTCTTCTTTTAAAATTCAAATGACAGATAGTGACAAAAGGCAGAAAGGTTCTTTGCATATACCTCAGAAATTATTTCCTTGTCTTGTTTTTTCCTCCAGTGCATTCTCTGTACATTATATATATTTATTGTATATTGTAATCTATGCAGATAGACAACTGCAGGAGGAGCATATGGTTCCATGCTCTCACAGAGGTTGCTGGCAAGGAACAGATCTCCCTAACCAAACTGCAAGAAGCTGTTTTTCCAGTACTTCTATTGTTATACTTTTTAGAAGCCCCACAGGGCACTAAACAGATTAATTCTTTCTTTCCTCATCCACTTTGGCAGACTCTGAATGGCGTACCTAGGCCTGCACTGCCGTGATCTAACGTGGGAGTTTCACACAAATTCAAGAACATTTCTAGATACAGTCCTTCCAAAACCATCCAGCTTTTGACCCTAAACTATGCCATACTGCACTGCTTTGTCCTCCCAGGTCAGTCTGTGATTGAAGTTGGATGTCTGGAGAGAACACTATAGGAAAGCTTACCTTTTTTTTTTTTTTTCCAAAAACCCCAGAGAAAACAGTTTCATCTAAATTCGTTCTTTCCTTCTATCCCCAGAAAATACATGTTGTGATCCAACTTTTGGGCCACCTGACTGAGCCTATGAGGAAATTGATTTTGGAGATTGTCCAAGGCAGATGCACAAAGGGAGTTCAGATGTGTTTGTACTGAAGGCAATGAACTGCCGGCTCACTCATCACGGGCTTTCTGAAACAAACCGATTCTGGCTAGGGAGCACCCAGCCCCTGGTACAGATCCCTACTCCTGTGAGCTACATATTTGACAGTGACAGGCCAATTCTCACCTCCCGCCCCCCTTCCATTTTGTGCAACAGAATGTACGTATAGTTTATAATTGAGATTGTTTTGACGGTCTTTCATTCTGGTCTGGAATTGCAACAGCAATGGCAAAGCATCCTGGTTAGGGAATGGTAGAAGGATTAAAAAGGTTTCTAGAGTAACTAGAAGAAAAAAGATTGAGGATTTTGACTGTTGATTGTTTCAGTTTGTTACAATAAAGTACAAGTTGCTCCATATTTTGTGGGAAAAAATGTCGATTCATACCTGCAAGAGTCTTACGTAATTTTCTTAAACAGTTTATGAATTGTACATCTTACCTATCCAGAGGGAGCGGTAGGATGAGATATATTGCATGCAGCTAATTTGGGACAAGATAAGTGAGAAAAACAAGAATAATTTATGTGCTCCATATATTATATAATTTTTTTATCTTTGTAAAAGATAATTAGTCCATCTTTTTAAATAGCATTGTTCACGTAAAACAAGATTGCCGAGACGTTTATGGGATGTGTTGGGACAGAGCATGACAAACTTTGCCTCCTGCTTTCATTGAGAGGGCCCACGGGGCTGTGATTAGCCCTTACATCAAGGCAGCCCACAAATGCTTGTTCACTATCATTGGAATTACTAGACCTGATGGAATTTTCTGAAGAGCACAGAATGAGAAAATTACTGTAATTTTGCAGCTGAGGAATGTGTTTTCAGCATACAAGAGCTGATGTTTTAAATACTTGCCCCTGTAGAGTCTGCTTTTCCAACAGGTTCTGAAGATCACAAACTCTTTTGCTTGCGAACCATGCCGGGCCAGTCAGCATTCTTGCTTTCAGCTACTTTTATGGCCTTTCTACATGCCAAATTAGTATAAAGGAAAGCAGGGTATGACTTTACAGTATGTTAACTATTCTTTTCTGTTTGGAAACTTAAAGTATTCTCCCTGCCCCGTGGAAATGAACTGTAAATTCTGTGGCTGACTATGGCGTTTTGTTGGGTTGGGTTCAGGTTCAGGAGGTTCCCACTGGGGTGGAAGGGTAGAGGCTACACGTACAGTGAAAAAGTTAAGAAAGCGTTAAAGTGGAGTCTAATCTGAATGTTTATATGAGATGCAAATAAGATGCAAAGGCACTACTGCCCTTTGTGTTTATCTCAATACTACTTAGCATGTGAAGGATTTGGTTAGGTATTAAAAAAAAAGAAATTGTATTCATAGTCTCTAATTCTGGTCTTGAATTGTAATAGGAAACAGGTGAGAAATTTGGTGTTCTGTTACTCCCCTGCAAAGCCCACCAAGCCTGTTGAAAGATTAGCCTGAAACAACAAGGAAACTAACATTTTGTTTGAGCATTCAGGGTTGGGTCTGGCTATAAAAGACTGTTCCATTGTTAACAGGACATGAAAGCCCTTTCAACTGCATGCAGAGATAGTAGTAAATGTAGGTCAGTGAGGGTTATTTGTACAACAAGAAGTTACTGTGAATCAAGACCCAATTTTAACAATTAAAAAAAATATATTAGTTACCTTCATTTTTAGGTGTCTAACCTAAGAGTCTACCTATACCTATGTTGCCTGTACCAGAGCAGGACCCAGTGTGGCTTGCTTTTGACATCATCCCTCTGTCTCCACGGTCATGGCAGATGGCCATAATTCAACTGTGAGCCTTCACACAGCCCTTAAGGCAGTCTGAGCTCAAACTGCTGATAAATACCAAGTGCCCTTGCAGCAGGTTGTGCCAAAGCCCTTCTGCAAAATAATCCAGGGGTAATTTGATTCTTCCACGTTAACCATGCGACACTGCTGCATGACAACATTCCTGGTCCACCTACACAGTGCCTGAGTCTGCGCTTGGTCTGGAGGGCAGGCAGAGCTTTGTTATGCAGCCCAAGCTTTAGGTCTGGCAGCATAGTTGCATCCTGTGAGTATGAAGGGCTTAACTTTCTCTCTCAGTGTGCCTCTAGGCTCACCTACAGCCTGCGCTGAGGCAGGGTTTGCATCACTCATCAAGGACGTGAGGGAAATGGAAGCTTCAGTCCGGGCTTAAAATACAGTGTTAATGCACCTCTGGAAAATTCCAGAATTAATAATTAACCTTGTTGTAAAGATAAGGCTCTTTGTGAATGTGTTGACATAAATCATTATAAAAAACATACAATGTATATATTATAGGGTAGGATATCCATATCCTATATGGATAGAAAAAATTAAATAAAAACTACTTCATGTCCGCAGTCTGTTCCCTAACAGGAGGAGCAGTGACTTTCAATCCAAGCATGAAGCAGATCATATACAGTAAAATTAGTGGAAAAGAAAGCAGTGTCCCCCTGTCTTTGAATGCTAGCTAAGAAGATAGAACAGCTCCCTTTTCTGTCTCTTCAATTTTTTGAAGCTTGGTGCTTCTTCCATTCTGTTTCATAAGCAGTTGTATTCCATCTGAAAGTGAAATAAATGGCTCCCCTAGTTGCTATGGTCCGTCAAGCTAAAGGATGATCGTGACTACCCTAGAATTAATGCAGCAGTTCCTGTTAAAAAGTCTGTATCGAAGCAGGAATTCATAGCCGTGGGAGGATTTGTTTTGGTAGTTTTAATGCAGAGCTACAAAACAGAACCATTGTCCTCCTTTGAGGTAAAACAGAACCAATTTTCTATTCAGTGATTTTACTTTGCAGCTAAGCCTCTTATAAATAACTGAACTCCCTGAAATTCACAGCGTATTGTCCAGTCACTGTTCGCTGTCAGAGTGATAAGTGATAAGTGTCAGAGTGTCAGAGTGATAAGACCTGTGTTTATAGTTGATGCCCAGGCATGGTATGCAGAGAGGCTCTTGCTTATACTTGTTGCTGTAACTCCCAAGGCAGTTAACTTTGGTATTTGCCCCGTTGGAGGGTCGGAAGTGGAAAAGCATAGAGGGGTCCCACCTGCGGGGAGGAGTGGACAGGACAGGTGACCCAAAACTGACCAACAGAGTATTCCATCCCATCATGCTCAGTATAAAAGCTGAGGGATCAAAGGGTCAGCTCTCTTTCTTCAATGGCCGGTGTCTGAGGAGGACTCTGTCTGTTTGTCTGCCTTTGATCCCGATCCCTGGATTCCTGAATGCAAATCCAGAATCCAGTTTCCATTCATCATGGAGTCCAGTCTTGGGCTTTCCCCATGCCTGCCGGTGACGTGATCGTCACCCTGGGAGCTCAATACTAGTTTTGTATATGTAGTATATATTTTCATTATTTTCTTTTTATTATTTTATTAATATTTTCATTAAAGTAGTTTAGTTTCTTCTAAATTCCTATGTCTCTTTCTGTCTCTCCTTCCTCTCCTTGGAGAGAGAGGTGGAGGAGAGCATCTGTCATTTGTTTCAGTGACCAGTCCGGCCCAAACGATGGAAACTGTGTGAATGTGTATTAATCAACACTGGTTTTCAAACATTTGTTGGAGATGAATAACAAATTTTCCCCGCTATCAAAACTCTGCGGGTACACTCTTATAGAAGAGACAAGGAGCACTGAAGAAGTTGCTGTGGGATTGCATTATCTAAACTGACACAAGTCCTTTTTAAACTGACATAGAAGAAGTTGCACCTATGTAAGAAGGTTAGTAAAATCATGCATCGAGGTAACTAGATGAAAATAAAGCATCGGTATATATTCAGGGCATATGTTTAATAGAGCTTTATATGGAGCTCTATCACGATAGTAAACAGGGTCACTTGACAATAGTTTAAATTGATTTGAAAAAATTTCGCTGAACAAGTACGATCTTCTGCAGGTGCTCACAGATTTACAGTATCTTATGTAAAAATAAATTAAAACTCGTGCCAACTTATGTTAGTATTAGTAAACAATCTCTGTATAACGCATCATTTAAAGCTTTTCTGTTCATAACAACTGACAAACCTAAAGATATGTAAGTTAAAGGTGCTCTAAATGTAGGCACCCTCCAGTCATCTACCCAGAAACATATGCACATCTCTGTTGACATACTGTCATTCCAAAACACGGTAGCCCCCAGGCCCATTGTGGGAAGCATACAGACTATTAAGACCTTTCCCAAACAGTCCTGGTAACAACAGATCTAATCATTTTCACTGGTAATAATTCACTGTTTCCTGTAGTTTTACACTGGTATAATTAATAACATTTCTCAAATTATGACGGAAGCCGTAGGTTGATCTCTCTCAGCTGTGGTGGCTTGAGAGAGCATAAAAGGCAGAAACATCCCACTTTTCTATTGCCCTGCCAGCTATATTTTGTCATAAAGGTAAACATTTCTATCTTTGAATGCATATAAGGATAATACCAATGGCATGAGAAAACCCATTTTTTTTATGTAACCACACACCCAGTGTTTGTTTCCCCCCCCCTTTTTTTTTTCTAGGACTGCACTCTGACCTGTGTTACTTTTTATCTGCTTTTCAGAACAGCTGAACTGCAGCTGGGTGAAGAGTTACCTAAGGCAGTGAGGGCAAAGGTGACTTTTCCAATGTGATACGAGCTCCTTACTATATCGTGCCTCTATCCTTGCATGGCTGTGCACCTCCCTTTCAGAACAGGCTTCAGCCACTGTCAGCATTTTGCGCTTCTGATAGATTCAGAGATTTCAAAGGAGGAACAAATAGGTCGTCTGTGTGAACTTTTGTATAGCACCGCTCATAAAATGTCACCAAGCTACTGAGTTCAGCATGTTTTCTGTTTACTGATGGCTCTTATGACACTGAATGAGGATTAGATTGACAAACTGAGCTGACTCATTGATTTCATGGAGCGACCCAAGAGAATGAAAATGTCAGAGAGTGGGCAACGCCTTTTCCTCATACTGGCAATAGTAAGATAGCAAATCAAGTTAATCATAAACAAAAAACAAACACATCGTGGAATGCTCCTCAGGCTGATATTTAGTTTTGCTGTGATGAACAGCAGTGCCTCTGCCAGATGTTTTTTTTTTCTCAGGTAGTCAATTTACTGAGACATGCTTTATTTGTGGGCAGGAATCTCTGTTAACCTAAAGCTCTTCAAATGCCTACGTTTGCATGAGTGTAGCAAATGCGTGTTTCTAGTTCCATTTTTTTCTGCATTTTTGGGGGAAACTCGGTGGACCAGGAACTGACAATGTAGCGTCTACATTTGACAGGAAGCCTTTCATTTGTTTCCAAAGTTGATGCAAGATATTGCTGCCCTTTAGAGAACTGCATTCATTTTAGGTATTTGGATTAAATCAGTATCCTGAAATGGACCGTGTGTGTTGTCAGCTGCTCCTGTTACTAAATCCTTGGAACTTTCCACAGGCCAAAGAGGAAATACACCCAGCAAACATTTTCTGTGTTGAACTGGACTAAACTAGACTAAATGAGAATAAGACAGTGTTTTCCTCCAGCTGCTGTAGTCTGTGTTGTTTTTTGCCCGACACTCAGGGTGCAAACCCAGTTAAGCAGGAACTCTTTGGTGCCTTTTTTGTGCGCCAAGCTCAATGGCGTCACTTTAAAACCAAAAGTGGATTGGTACTAGTTGTCTATAATTAAATGGGCTATGAATAACTTTAATTAATTTCCCACAAGCTCAAAGCATGGCTGTAGTGCTGGTACTAATGCTAAAGCAGAACTGTTCTTCATTTGATAATATCAACCGGGCCCTATTGCAACTAAGAGCCCTCATTGGGATGTTTGTATATTTGGTTAACCAGGGAAGAGCAAAGAAAAGGACGAGGTAGTAACGTGGTGTGTCTGATGAACATTTTTACAGCGGGGGAGAAGAGGGAGACGATATATGCAGCACGGACACTTGACCTGGCTCATTCCAAATTTCAGAATTCTCCGAATATTAACAGAAGATTATGCTATCTGTTTCAAAAGGCAACAGTGACAAAAGCTTCTTGACTTGATGCAGTAGGGACTACTGCCTTCACAGCTGGTTTTTAAGTAAATGCCTCTATGTAGCCTTTTAGCAGGTTTTATCAAAGTCAGTAATAAGTGTTTGGTGTTTTTGGAAATGTTGCTTTCATCTCAATGGCATTTATGATGTCCAGCTTAAAACAAGAGAAAAAGAAAATTATTCTACTCGGTGCACTTCTGTTGTTCTGTTTATGCTTGACCACCTTTAAATTTGTTTATTGTTATTTATTTATTAATATTTGTTCAACATGTGAATAACATATAATGCCCACACCTGTTGCACTCCTTTAACACCTTTTTTCCTGTTGGTTCCTAATTTCTGTTAAAGGTTGATTTGAAAATGCCAGCAATATCAACTGCAGTTTTACAAAGACAAAACCTCAAAGCATATCTGAAATATTTTTGTTAATGCTGAAAGTTACTGTGGGAGGGATGAACGAGAAGTATCCGGTGGGATTATTTTCTTCAGGGAGACCTAAACTTCCACATAATCTCAGCACTCTCACAATAATGAAAAATCAGTGGCGTGTGAAAGAGAGATATTGAAATCTTAGGGACACAGGCATTTTGTGAAGGAAAAGCAAAATATATAAAATGGAAAAGGCTGAAGATCATAAAGAATAATTCCCACTGCTAGTAATCACAATTCCATGCGAAAAACAAGAGAGGTGTCAGCCATCTTTTTCTTATAATCTTCATCAAATTTCTGATTCTGTGCCACAGTGAAATAATTCTTCCAGTCACCGACAAGCCCTACGAACAGCAGAGCAAAAAGAGAAAAAAGATTAATTTACCTGTATTTCCTGAAGCCCATTAGCCATGACTCGGTAGATACTTGTACTTCAAGGCTTATTTCAAAGCAGAATGACAGTCAGGAAGACAGAGTTGATGCCAGTAACAAACCTCAGTACCTTTTCTCATGAATGGGGAAATGGAGTGATCCATTATTCCCTGAAACTCCTTAGTGTAGTTTGCCATGGGATTTTCCTTCATTATCTCAAATGAGGTGTGATGGATTATCTTGTTTAGAACCTCCTGATTCACATCCTTCTCCAGGAATTTCACAATCTTCTGAATTTCTCGCTTTGGATTCTGCAGAGAGGATAACGTGGTATATGATACAGAGCCAGGAAAAGCAAAGAAATCAAACATAGTGTTAAAGTCGCAATTGCCAGGGTAAGAAGATCAGGTTATCAGAAAATTTACTGATACAGCTGTCATTATAATAGGAAACTGTTGATCATAGGTAGTATCTACTGGACTTCCAGATTTCAGAGCTCTATAAACATACATTCAGCCTTTTACCTCCTTCATATCTTCATAGAAGAGGTAGAGAATACGGTGCTTATCTTTTGCCTTCCACCATCCTTTTACATGGTCATACCAGGAACCCCAGAGCACTGGAAAAAGAGTAGCATCATCATGAGCTATGAAGGCCCAAGCTGTCTGTGGCACTCATGTTTCCCCAAAACTGAGTGTCTGAGCATTTCCCAGCTGGTTTTGAATCACTGTGGCCATGACTGCTGTGCTCTGTGCTTCTCACAGTGTTCATGTTATTAATTGTTCAGGTGTACGGATGCTCAGAGCAGGATTCGTGTGTAACTTTAGAGGGCGACGAATACAGATGCTTGTCCCTGAATGAAAAATCCAGGCTGCCTTTATGGTTGATGGAGAGAAACAGATGTTTCCAGAGTGATTCATCTGATCAACTGGACAAGACCTGTCTTAACTGGCCCTGCTTTGAGCAGGGGCTCAGACCAGGTGGACACCAAAGGTCCCTTCCAACTTGCATTATTCTGTGATTCTAAGTGGTTTAAATATTTGGTGTACTATCAGAAGTGCCTGTTTCTCTCCAGCAAGTAACAAGATGACTAGCTTGGACGGAGATAGCTATGTTCTAGATGGCTGCACTTGGGCAGATGGCTCCCAAGCCAAGCTGGTCAGAGACACAAGGTCTCCTTTAGACATGAGACTCTCATGCTGGTCCAGACAGTGGTATTTCTCAGCCTACATGGTGGCAGAAATATTACGGACCTATGGAAGCTTTACTGACCGAAAGTGCAGACTGCCATCCACCTGAGCAAACCCTTTCTTGGATATGAGCACCTCTTTTAGGAAGGGAAGAATCAGCTTCTAGGGTTGCCTGTCTTTAGCTAGATAACCGGCTTTGTTCAGATGCTTGATTTTTATCCAGATGAATTTATGTTAAAAGACTCACTTAGCTCAAATTCACAACACACATTTCTACACAAAATTAAACCTCGGTCTCCTGTATATTAGGCTAGAGTAAAACCAATTAAACCACTGTTCCTTCCCAGCTGGCTTCCAAGCAGGTTTCTTTTAACCTCAGAGAGAAGAGATTAAGCCTGAGAATTGTCACATATGTTTCTGAATGATAACAGAATAGAGAGTAGCATTTTTATTTTTTTTTCAAAATGGGAATATAAAGATAGAATTTATCCTCTAGGTGCTAATAAAAACCCATGAATGAAGATAAATTACTACTGAAACACCTTCAGTAGATATCCTTCCGTGAGTGTCAGCTCTGGATTTCAAACCATAGCTGAAATAAATAGATCAATGTCATACGTTTTTTAAATGAACAAAATCTCTCATACGACTGATTGCAGTTCATCACCTTTTCCGGTCATGAATTTCTCCATGAACTCCTCCCAGGTTCCTGGTTCAGGCAGTCCTTTATTCATTCTGTGGAAATGGTAGTATGACACCAGGTTGTCTTTTGCATTTCTTGCCACATAGATTATCTTTATTGAGATGAAAAGAGAGAGAGAAAGAAAAATTAACTTACACATGCTTATATAGATATTGAGCATCTCCTGGAGTTTTTTCTTGGAGCCTGATGATGGAGGCTTAAGAGATTTTGCTTTGAAGCTGCAATTTTCTGAAATCCAACGCAGGTAACTTAGTCATGTAGTTTCCCACTCGCTTTGCACATTACAGGGAAAATATCTGCGGAGACCTTCAGGTTTCACAAAGATTGTGGAAACCGTGTTCAGTCCTGGTTTATGTCACTTTCTTTCCAAGTGAAGCAGAATTGAGTCCTACCTCTTCAGCCTTACCTTACAGTTTTGTTCCCAGAAGGAGGGAGGCACCAGCTGCACAGGGAGATGAGTTTTCATTGTTCGTGGAGAAGGCATAGCGTCAGCTAACTCCACGCCTGTGGGATGTTGCAATGTGAGATGTGACTTGTTCTCTAAATTGCACTAGCACTTCCTCGCTATTCTCATATGTGGAATTTTGACAGTGACTTTTCAGCAGTTCACCTCGCAACGATTATAGGTCTCCAAAGCAATTATGTAGCAGTGTAACATATACAACATTGCATAGGCACCTTCAGTGTTTTCAGAGAATTTTTTACCTATGTATTTAAGGAGGAAAAAAGGGGGAACACTGATTCATATCTTCTTCTTGCTTTCTTGGGACCATGTGTAACCCCTGCATTCCAAGGGATAGTGATGCATACTAATTTATAGTTACCCAACCAATGTTTGTCCTTCACAATATTTAGCAATCTCTTTTCACTTTGCAGGTAAGAAATTTGTTTCTTTCTAGGATACAAGAAGAATAGACTGACTGACTAGACTTTCTGGACAGCACGTAAAGAGAAACTAGGATAATTATGGACATTGGATTTTGAGTAGCTTTGGGTGTATGGGAATACTTGGGAATATCTGGTGATATGTGGAGATGTGTTATCCCATCTCCCCCTCCTTTTTAACCATCTATCATGACCTCTATATTTTTTTTTCTTATCATCGTCTGTCGTCCTCTGTCATCCTCTATAATTTTTTGTCTCTCTCACTGCCAACATAGTCTGTCTTAGAAGAGGAAAAAGTAGCACTTCTGCTTCAGAGTTACTCAAGCGTTTTAACTTCAAATGTGAGGAGAGTCTGGCTTAAAGATTTGTGTGGAACGGGAGCCCTTGCTGGAAGAAGACTCTTGTAGAAAACTGCCTTTGCAGAACAGTCAGGCCTGCTGATTGCCTGAATGCACCACAGCTTGTTTAGATGACTAGACCCTAGAATTTAACAGCAGTTAAACAGTAGCAAAACCACTGAAAACATTATCCACCTTTTGGGAATACATCCACAACACAGGTTTCTGTTCCGTACAGCCCCCAATCAGAGAATGGGATTTCGTTGCCCCAGTGTCGCTATTTTATGCATATCTGCTGCTGTTTTAAGTACGGTGGAGTATCACACACAGCTTTCAGATGCCGCTCCAGAACAGCATGGTCTTCAGTAGCTCCTGAGTCACATCTCCCAGCCTTGCATTGGCTTGAGTAGCACTAGATGTTTATGTTAAAGCAACTGAACTGACCCCTAATACCCAACATCGTGCATAGTTCAGTGACAAAGCAAGTGGGACCTTTCACAGGAAACCTGCGGCATCAGCACTGGGTGCTTGTTTTGTTTCGTTTTGTCTAAAATACAAACCTATTTGTGTAATATTCACCTGAGTAACTCGCAGCTGGAGACTCTTGCATAGACCACTCAAGGAAAGGATGGCGTCTGTAAGTAGTTTCACGTTTACACTTCTCAACATCTCCATTTTGTTGAATCATATCCACTATCTCCTGTGTCCATGTGGTACCTGAAAATGTCAGTTTAGATGTTTCCCTCAGGGATAGCCAAGAGTCTCTTCTGCTAGGGAACTGAAAGCCAGAAGGATGGACTCTGTATTAAAGGAGGAAGGAACAGTACAGAAGATGATGGACAAAGTGGAAAGAGAGGACAACGGAGGAAAAATACATAATTGGGAATACAAGGTAGTTCCCAAAGCACAGTTTTAGGTATTCCATTTTAGACAGGCTTTTTCTTGCCAACAGAAATGGCCTCCATGTGGCCTGCATTTTTCGTTACTGTACCAGTAATGAAAAAAGCACTGGGTAAACTCACTGTTATTTGGAAATTGCATTATTTGCAGAGAGGAATGAAATTCCCTCCTCCCAATGTTCAAACCTCACAAAAACTCAGATATTTCAACATTTGTCTTAATCCTGAATTTGAATGAAAAAATGAAGTACCTGAACTTTGAATGAGTAAAAAATTTCATACAGCTTGAAAATATAAAAAAGTTGCAGTTTTTTTTAATGTTCCCATTTGAAATGTTCTAATGAAGGTCAGTACAACATTCCATCTGCCTGAGCTACTGCAACATCTTGTAAGAGTTACGGTATTTTGTCTCTCATGTGCCTGTTTTCCCTTATAGCCATGATCACTGGGTTAACCACATCTCCTCTGAGGTACTGTGGCAGGTCAGCCAAAGAACAGGCTAAGGGATGGGTTGGAAAGGAATTTGGGCAAGAAACTCAGCCCTTCTTAAGATGCCTGAATTGTGCAGCTCTGACGGATACAACATAATGTCAAATGGACTCCTAACTTTATTTCTTTTCTGATGGTTCAATGGCTGAGAGGTTTTCATCCAGGCTGGATATAATAACGTGTTTTTGCTTTCAGTATACAGGAAATAAATTAAAAGCTTTCAGCTTTTACAAAAATAATGGGGTTTTCTTTGTAATAATGTTTTTTTTTTCCTACTGAAAAAAATACTTAAAAATTCTTGCTGATTCAAGTCATGCTTTTTTTATGATCATCAAATGTTCCTGAATCTGCTCCTAAAACTCCTAAACTGTATGTGTTTTTATTCATCCAGGATTAATATTGATGCTTGTTATTCGTTGTTTTCCTGTGTGGTAAGTATAAAGGGTCTGATCAAGAGTAGAAATAGAAACGAGCTAAGTGGCCAATCACTGAATAAAATACCAGATACCTAATATTAATGGTGGGTATTTTATTTTATTGGCTGAAGTTATTAAGTTAATTTGGTTGTAATTAACCCATTTCCAGAAATCAGTACTGGTTTACAAACACCGAGTCTTTCCCCAAATACATAGTACAATCCATAGTTGTTCAGTCGGTTTCTATTATTTCTTGGTAATGACGACTTTTACTAGGCTTTATTAAATCACCTATTGGTTTATTGTTGCCATTAATATATACGTATATAATCTAAATCAAAGGGAACATTTAAGTACAGGTAATTAGACTTTGACCATTTGAACTTCAATAATACTAGATGGTTGTTACTTCTGCCAAAGAAGTCAGAGGTTACTAGTCACAGCTGACAGAGCTTCACGCCTTTAAAATATTTCTGGTTTGGGATTAAATAAATATCAGTCACAATAGAAAAGCACAATTTTTAATTCCAACAACAAGCACTATCCCAAACTTTTCCATTCTATTTCCTACCCGCACCAACCTGCTTTTGCATAGGTTGCGATGAGCAGATCGTCAGGTCTGGCCTTGAACTTCCACACTCGGTCCCACGTGCTGCATATTGATTTTGAGAAGGGAATACCTTCCACTTCACCTAGCTCAGCTCGGTGCACTGTCTCTTTCAGACTCAGATCTTCCATTTTATCCAGGGCCATTGAGCACTGCATGAAGAAAGAGAGGTTTGGAATTAACGTAGTTGCTCTGAAAAAAATCTAAATTTGCTCACCCATTCTTGAGCTGTCTTTTGTTGAATGAATTCCATGCCCTCTGATTTCTTTGGCTATGATTTGGCCTATCTGGGTCCATTTATAGACTCCTTAAAGCTGGATCTGATTTTCAGAAATGCTGGGTATATTGCTGGTGGTGGTTCTCAGCATCTCTAAAAACCTCTCCGTTTACTCAGATACAAAAAGAGAAAAAACCCTATCATTTCCATCTTTAACCATTTTACCAAACACATTTATGTAAAATTCTGACTGTAAATATGGGGCCTTTAAAAGGCAAGAAAAAGTAACCAGAGGCATGATTCAAAAAAAAGCAGAGTGTAAGAGCTCCCACTGAAGTCAGCATACAGGACCCAACCCTTCCTTCTTGAAGAAAATCAACAGAAACACCCGTTAACACCCTTTGGGCCTCATACTCACAAAAATATTTTCAGAGCTTTTCTGTGTTTTGTTCCTGGAGCTTTTCACTCCTAGAGCTCTTCACTCTATATTGAAATTTGTTGCAGATAAATAATCTGAACTAGATAGATCATTAACTAAAGGTTGTTAGACTTTAATTATTTAAATCAATCTAGTTAAGCCTACTGCCTATTGTACAGTTTTACAGTAACTAGTTATTGATTTCTGGATTTCTCTCAACGAAGCCTCTTCTTAGCCCTAAGCCTTCAGAGCTCCAGAATTTGGTCAGAGGAAAGTTCTGCTTAAAGAGAGGCTACAGGAATCATCTCGATTGAAAACACCAGCGAGAAAAGAGAAAAGACATTTCAATCCCAACAGCAAACACTGACAAAAATTTCCTTTCGTTTCCTTGTTTACTCACACCTGATTTCACACAGATTCAGATGAGCAGAGAGAGAGGTTGGGTTGGTGGCTGGGCAGTGACCCAAGGATTTTAAAATAAAAAAGAAGGAAAAAGAAACTTGCCAGAGAAATTTTCCTGCTTGAATGTCTTCGGTCCTTGGCTGTATTGATGACTGTGCACCCGCTTAGATCTTCAGGCAGAAGTAGAACGAAAGCTTGGGTGGAGCTTCTATTCCTCCTATGAGTGTGAGGAGAGCAAAGGAGGACGTACAGCAGCAGCCAACAGCTGAACAGCTTTTCTGGCTTGCTTCATCAGCTTTTTAATCCCGTGAGGGAAAAATACTTTGAATTCTCATCTAGTGGAAGGCGTCCCTGCCCATGGTAGGGGGGTTGGAACTAGATGATCTCTAAGGTCCCTTCCAACACAAAGTATTCTATGATCTATTATGATCTGTCATCTAAAGTATGATTCTTTGCTGGCAACAACATTAAAAGTTGGTTAGTAGCTCCAGCAAGATTATTTTAACTTGTCTCTGTCGTTGTCAACAGTCTTGGAATAATTAATTTTCTTACTAATATTAAATCTAAATTGCAAGATAGTTTATTATTTGTTAATTCCTAAGATAAATAGGACTGACTGAATGAAAAGTAACTTCGTTCCGTTTTCACCATGTACTGCACCACGATCGTGTAATAGATGTCTAAGGGTCTGTTTCATTGCTGGAGCCAGCCATTTATGTTTTATAGCGCTTTCTAGACAGGTTCACTTCTTAACAAGCCTGACATTACAGGGTTAGGGGTCACTGTGTGAGAGGTAACGTTTCTTGATATGATTTAAGTCCCTATCTACCTTTAAATCTATATGAGAAACTGGGAGAGATAATGACATGCCCCGGACTAGCCACAAACAGCATAGTAACACTGGCTGCTAAAAGTATGCCAATGACACTTTTGTGTCTGGTTCCTGGGTGTTGCAGTCATGCTGAAATGTTTGGTTGCATCAGGAAAAGCTGTTCTTGGGCAAAAGGTAGCTCACTCCACCTCAACTCAGGCAAGTTTGAACGGATTGTGTTAATAAAGGAGAATTATTTTGAAATGGCATTGCTGTCAGGCATTGCTTCTGTCTTCTGCTGAAAGCATGCAACCACTTGTGGGTACTCAAGGTCCTTTTCGGTCATCCTTTGGATGGTCTGGCAATGTTTATGTCTAAAATGGCTTTCTGTTATCTCATTTTTTTTAAAGACATTTCATACATACTATCAAATGAGGATGTGGCCACCCTTGCAAGTAATCCTACCCTTGTACGGAGGGCTAGTCAGCATCACCAGTGGAGCCTAGAGAGTGATTCAGCTGACCTAACACGACCTGACTTGTTCTGCAGAGTCCGTGAACTCTATGGATTAGCTCTCCGTTGGCTGTAGGAGGAGTGGAGATATGTAGGTTGCAAAGACTCACTTATATTTTAAGGCAGAGGTGGGAAGTGAGGATGTTCTGCCCTGGAGGTGGGGAGTGAGGTGAGAGTGAGCTGGTGCAGGACTCTTCTGGATATCAGTAAGAAAGACCTGACAACAAGTCACTTAATAAGATAACTGCTTTAATGAGACAGAATAAGAAGAGGAATATAGATAGTGAGTAAATCTTACATCGCTTCGGATGCTGGGAACCTTGTGTTTGTGCAGCATCAAATGGAGCCCGGGTGGATTTTTCACAGGGCACGCTGAGCAGGTTCTGTCCATGGAGAGAAGCTCCTCCTTTTTGGTCATTCAAGCTATTATATAGTTTTCTTCTAAGAAAACAGCTCTATTCATAAAGAACATTCACAGGAGAACTTCTTGTTGCCCTTTTAGACAAAGGCAAGGCCACGGGGGAGGCGTGATCACCAGTACCAAGTGGGAGCTGCCTGCAGGCTCCTGCTATAGGCTGAGTTGATCCTGCAGCCAAGGGATCTGTGCAGCACAGCATAGGCGGTGCCTACTCAGGTTAACTGTGATGTGGATCTCTGACTCCTCAATGTACGGCGGTCTCTGGGTCCGGATCGCCACATTCCACCCCTTGATCCACATACAGGCAATGACTTTCCTCACACAGCATAGAGGTAGTGGGTCCCCATTAAGGGGCTGTGGGCGTCAGTGAATTGGTTCAGTGTTCCTGGTATGATTGCAGGAAACGTTTCCAAAGAACTGAGAAACAAACCGAGAAACTGAGAGGACTGCTTGATTGGTTTTAAGCCAACCACTTGATCTTTTTCTGGCTTTGACACCAGGTTTTTCTTCTGAAGGCTGGCAACACCAAAAATAACAAATAACGCAGAACAAGTAATGAATATGCAGTTAAGGTATAATATTTCTTCTTCTGTTTATTTTTTTTTTTAATGTGCCCATTACTTTCAAGTTCTGTCATGGAAGGATTTGCCGTTTTCCTCTCCGTGTTAAGCCCGTGCTGATTCTGTTTGCCCTTCTCACACCTGGACCCCGTAGTTCAGGTTTGAAATGGTATTCACCCCCCTTTCAGTTACGCAACCATCCTGATAATGCAGTAATCCCTGAACCACATCAGCTGGTGTGTCTGAACAAAGGAAAAACCAAGAGCTGCTTATCGAGTGGTTCTTTTTTATTGCAGCTGTGAATCTGAGTAGCCTGTGAACAGTACGCTGTGCCAGATAAGCTGGAGTGAGGTCAAAAACCACTGCCTGCAGCTTCAGAACTGCTTTTGAAGTAGGCAACGGGTGATGGATTTCTCCTGTTGTGAAACAGCAGGGTGAGAGGTGAACTGGTCAGCCCAGGGACCGGGTTTCTGGGCTGGGATCATGGTTTACTGGGCCACTCTAAAAAAAGACCAGGCACTCTCTGCAAAGAGCTTCCTCCAGGTTTCCATTGAACTTTTCCTGAACCCTGCTGTCAGGTGTTTCCTCATGTAAAACACACTGTGTTTTTTTATTTTATTTTTATTTTTATTTTATTATTTTATTTTATTTTATTTTGTATTTTATTTTAGGTTGGCTGAAAACACTTAGATCTTTACCTGGAATGGAAAGCTACAGGCCACTCGACAGAAATAATAATGGGAAAAGACTGCTGGGTGCTCACAGCATGGAGACAAGTGGCTGCGAATCAGGAATGTGTTTATCTGTCCTTGGAAGTATCCTCACTATGTAGCATTGTGAGTTGGGGTAGTGAGCATTAGGTTTCATCGTCACTGGGCTTTGTGAAATCTTTTGATCAGCAAGGGAAGTACAAAGGGAGAGTAGAGGTACCTTTACCTTATTTTTGTCCTCATCTCACACCCTTAAATCTACACGTGGCAAGCCAACAAATTTTCATTTATCACGGTGTGATAATTGTCCACGAGTCTCTCATTTAGTACCAGGTAAAATTCTCTTTTCAGCACACAGCAGTTTATAACAAGGAGAGAGGGTCTCGGGAATATTATCACCCGAGGTAACCGAGTTGGGGGGGGGCTGCTCAGAGCGCGGGGCTGCTGGCCTGGGCCGGACTGCCTCCTCTTCTGCGCCGCGTCGGGATACAGCTTCCCTTTGGCACAGTGCCACCAGCGTTGTTTGGGGGAGAATGGCATGTTTGCACTGCTTGCTTACATACTTTTATTCAGTGGCATAGATCTATTGCCGTTTCTTCTAATTTTTCCTTGGCGTGGACTGAGAAACAGGAGTGTATGTCCTGGGGACCCTCGGGTGTTTGGTGGATTTAGGACGCCATGAATACATGCTGCTGCTATGCCTCAGGGCTATCCATACCCGCACCGTGCTGTTCTTGACATTAATATGACTACTTATATAAGCAGAGATACTCCAATGTTACTGACTAGAACATCTGAAGTTAAGCAAAGATAAACAGCACTACAGTGGAGTCAAAACTAGAAGAAAGCAGATGAATAAAGACATAGTTTTCTCCTGTTCGCCCTCCAGACTCTGGAGTAGGGTCTATGTTGTTTTTTGCTGTTCTTCAAGTGAGATCTTTAAAATCTCTTCTTTCACTCCTATTAAATAGATCGGTTTTAGGTTTTCTAGCTTGAAGAAAAAAAAGTAAAGGGATTGTCTAAGAAATAAAATATATTTCCAATTACTATCTGAAACTTTTATTTTTTTTTAAGTCATTAGTAGAACATTCCTTATTGAAGATAATTTTGCAATGAGACCCCTGGCAAAAGGTTCTGTTTTATTAACTAATGGAAAGCTCTAACATTTCTATATTATCTTTTTTTACTCTTCTTGCAGTGAGTGTTTCAGGGATCATTTGTATATAGAGAAAGAACACTTGAAAGAATGCGGGTAACTCAAAAACTCACTGAACGTATTACATCAGATTTTAAAAACGTCTGACAAACACATCTTGGACAGGAAATCTGTCTCAGGCTAGTGGACATGAATAATACTCAAACAATTTAAAGGCAGAGAAGGCTGCTTTTGCTCCAATTTTTATGATGCATTTGAATATTTTTGCATTTAAAATTTAATCAAGAATCACAATAGGACTTTCAAATCACATTAGAAAAAGTGTATTTTCTTGTTATTTGTACAGGATCAGACTTGAAGTGGGATGAAGGCTACAAAACCTACATCAGTATCAAGCAGTATAATATGGTTTTGAGACTGATTTTCATCAGGTTTTGCCTACATTTAGCTGTCCATATGATCTAGGGTACTATTTATTATAAATTAAAATCTTCCTTGTTATGCTTAGTGTTTTTATCATGTTTCTCTAAAACTCTAGTCTCCCTCTGCTGGACAAAACACAGTCTTTATTGCAAAAGATGTTAGCGTCTTTTAAATTTAACATTACATTTGAAAGCTATTGAAATCCTTAGCTACTAACCTGTATTCCTCATTCAGAAAAATGCATACTCCGGAGAAACGAAAGAGCACTCCGGCCAGGCCACGGTTTCACTCTCAGGCTTCTCGAATTTTAAAGCTGGTTGTCTGCATTCGTCTCTGGGTGACTGAATTAAACTGACCTGACTATCAGTCGGTGAGCAACCTCAGGCAACGAAAGCTTTTGGTATTGCGGGACGCATCTAGAGTGAATCACAAATATGTCCCGCCATAGACTCCTCGCTGTCGCAGCCCGTATGTTGTCAAGATACCTGCAGGTATCTGTAAAATAGCATCAGTACTACCAATCTTGTGATGGTTATTTAATGAACGTCTGGGTTGCGGCCAGATACGGTTGAGATAATCATCGCAGATATACTTATGCAATAGCAAAATAAATACTCAGGGAAATGCTAAGTGTAGATATGGAATGAAAAGTCCTAAGGCTTTAATTCAGCAACACATTTAAGCAGAATACCCAAGTGCAGTCGCTATCAGTAAAGCACTTATATTCCATTACCACCACACTCCAGAAATGTCTTTGCTTTAAGTATCTTCTCTCCTGCAGAGTTTCCTGCGAGAGGAAGTGTTGGAGCCCACCGTTTGTATAACTCGGACCAGCTCTGCATGTGTTGGGGTCACAGTCATATTAATATACAATCTTGTTATTGTGAGCATGCAGTCAGGTGATAAAGTTTAATTGGACTCCTACAGCTTTTTCCAAATACTTTTCCCAAGAAAATATGCATATGAAATGCTGCAGTGTCACCCTGTCAGCAGCAATACATGTTTTTGGCATTGTTTCTGGAAATTACTTTGTAGAAATAAAAGGTCAGGTATACACTGTGCAGAATAACACCTTCCCACTTGTAAATGAGATTTGGTTTAAAGCCACAGGGGGAAAACAGAAACTTGTAATAAACAGTTACAGAGTTTGGTACTCTTTATATATAAAAAATAATGGAATTTACTTACAGACATTACTTAGCATGTTAATACACAATTCCCAGTTGTCTAAAGACTCCACTTTGCTAGCAAGCTCTGTGTGGACAATGTTAATGCAGGCAGTATTGCTTGATATAGGCGGGATAGAAGCTGCTCATGTATCTCTGGCATAAATTTAAACATGGGTGTAGCAAAAGTCTACATTAGAGAACTTGGGAGCACTGCTTAGCTTCAGATGCCTGACACAGCTGTGTCCTTGTTTCTTCCCAGAGGGAGTCCTAGAATTTGTGCCAGATGCTATGGGGGACTGGTACGCCAAGACACCAGTTGGTGCTGTGATGAGCAAGCAGAGGTGAAGACAGGGAAGTCCCAAGAGCAAATGGAACCAGAGAGCCTGTGGACCACGGGCAAAGAGTATGTGTCCAAGCTTCCAGGCAGCAGGCATGTGTGCATCAATGGGCAGGTGCTAAGTGAGCAGTTATGGTCCTTTTCCTTAGAGCTGTGCTGAGTGGAGAAGGAGTTTACTTTCTCCAGCCTTTTCTGTTGACCTGCCCTGCAACTGCCAAATTATAGTAGGAAAGAAATGCTTTTTAAAATACGCAATCCAAAAAATAATGTAAATTGTCCACAGCTCTCTGTTGATTCCTTTGTACTAATAGATGAATCTAATTCTTAAAACTGGATCCAGGGTTCTAGCTCTAAACAGAGCAAGTTCTTTTTGGTCATGTATTGCATTTATGGATCCACATACAAGCTTCATGCCACAGCAATAGCAGGCCTTCTTCTAGCTACCGTCTTCGTGAGCTGATGTGAAAATATTTCCATTTGAGCCAAACATCTGCTTTGTAGCACAGCTGCTAGTGAACATCTCTACGTCCATTAGGTGAAGTTATTCAACAGACTGTTTGCGTGATCACTTTATTGAGCCTTCTTTGTGGATGTAAGCAAACCCTCTTTGAAAGGGACTTTGTGAACTGACATCACTTCACATCTGTCCTCTTTCAACTGGCATTTCTTTCTGAGGCCTCAATTTGACCATTTATTGAGTGTTTGTACCACAGCAGCAGAACAAAACAGCCTGCGAGCCAGGGAAAATGCATTTGCTCTTAAAGCCCTGTATACACCTATATATCTTCTATACCCCTTTACACAGGATGTGATTGAGACAAAATAGCTTCACTGCTTTGGATTCGGTACTGATCCCCTGTGGCTACTGGCAACTGCAGCCTCCCCCCCGAGGCTGTGTGAAACTAGGAAGCCAGGTCAGAGCAAAACACAATCAGCCTTGTGCAATTATTTTTACAATTATTTCCTGAGAAGAAACATGCACTTCTTCATTACAGCTGAAGACTGGAGATAGAAAATTTAATTCATGGCTCTACTGGTGGTATAACAGGATGCTCAAGTGCTACCCTGTGCTACTTTAGGCACTAAAACATCTTGACCTTTCATCTGGAACAATTAAATGGAGTTTTGCTTAAGTGGCACATCTGCTGTTCAAGCTGGGACTTCATTGCATGAAGTCTGCCATTCCCAGTTCAGAAGACATTTGCTTATCCAACCAATTTATAACTCCAGTTTCCTTTTTAGAAACATCTGTTTGGAGACAGGAAAATCTCTCTGGGTGTGAAGTGTCAGAAAGCAGCTTCAGAAATTTTCATGCAGTGTTGAACGTGTGATCATTAGCCAAATTCCTCTCCGAAGTTCTGCAAGCCCAACAATATTACTTCTTCAGTCTAGTGCTGCTTGGTTCTGGGAAATCCTTATATGACTATTTCGTAACTTAAAGAAAGGAATCCAGATGCTACAAACAAGCAAAACATATATGCTACCATTTTTTCAGTACAATAGGTCTGTGTGTCACAATTCTTATTAGGTAGCAGAAAGAATGTTATATGTGAAATACCTGGGCAATAAGAAACTCCTACTAATAAAGCTTATAAAAATTCACGTCTTGGCATTGGCTGTCTGTATGCATGATTGTAAAAAGACCTTACTCGGTTAAACGCAGTGCAGTGGGGGAAAGCAAAGCTGTAAAAAATTTTAGTAGGTTTTCTTGTGAATATAAAAATTAAATTACTACCACCAACATTTTATCAGGAACATTCATAAACAGCATAAAATCCGATACTCTTCAGAAGTAAAGAAGTCTGTGTGTTTCACCTGCCTGTGTGTTCTGATACAGGAACCCAGCCTTAATTTCCAATGGTGGATCTTTAATGGTAGACATTTTAAAGGGATTTTATGTATTTATTTTGTAAAGTCTGTTTGCATTTTCAATCAAAAAGACATTATGAGTGGTTGAAAATTCCCAGAGCTTCAGTTGACACAGATTGAAACCTGCATCCCTTCCCAGCCCTATAACAAAAGAGCGCTTTAACAGCTGGACAAGTACCAGGATGAGGTTACCTGGTGTTAGCAACAGCTGGAGTCCAGGCGCCTCTCTGTCCTACCGAGCTTGCCTGTTGTGATGTTAGTGGTACTGATGCAGGTGGGAATATTTAAGTGGGAAATTTGTCCGCTCCCTTTTTAAATATTCTTTTAGATTTTTTCATCTTATTGATAAAAATCCACTCAGAGTTCAGCGGATGTGTTTCTCCTCTCATTTGGGTACTCTTTTGGGGACTATGCCCTATTCACATCAACAGAATTGCCCTGGTATATAACTAGGAGGAGAGGAGTTGATCTAGGATTCATAAAGTCTATTGATGTTGTCATGTATTTTTCTTCCCATAGGCCAACAAATCGGTTAACCTGTTTCCTTCAGGCAGTGGGCATAAAAACAAATATCAGCGTTCACATTTTCTGAAGAATTAACACCATTCTGAAATGAATGACCCATGTTCCAGTGTTATACGACAGGCTGGGGACTGTGCTACTCCTTGTGGCAGCTGTAAAGGGGAAGAAACTCTCATGCTTTAAGACATAGTTTTGGGGCTTAAAATGTCCTGTCAAGATACAACAGCAACAAAACCAAATCCTGAGGTGTCGAAGGCTGTATTTATATGGTGGCAGGCAGAAGGGCCTCCATAGAGCACACATCACCAGCCTGGGGGTACCTTTCTTCTGTTCTTGTGTAACCGTCGTATAGTGGAAAGATTATTAGAAAAACCTTCTCTGAACAGCTGATTTGTATCGGTCAAGTCTGACAAGTTGTCTTCTCGCATCAGGGTACTGCAGATGTGAGACAGCTATCAGGGTCTAGTATGATTGTGTATCACACAGTTAAGTTTGTATTAAACGATTGAGATGTGTTGGGCAGGATCTTCATCATATTTTAGTAACAACTGGTTGCTTTGCCAGATGTCAGGTCTTCCTCTGCGTGTGTAAAACTGCATAGACATGGTATCAGCAGTCTTAGATGCAGCTGAATTGCCTTGGTGGATGTCTACTTCTCTTCATTGACAACTGAGGCAGCTAAAGCAACCAGACTCCTAGTGTAGGTGCCTTTTCAAGTTCCTGAAGCTAGGCAAGCTAGATCCAGACTCTACTATGCCTACCAAAATGGGTTCAGAACTGTACATTTGAAATAATCTCACCCTCAAGTCCATATATGATGAATAGTGACCTATATGCAAAGAAACATGTTTATGTAGAAACAAAGAAAATTCATTAGTCTAAATCTTTGTTGTCCAACCAAATGTTGAATAGAAGGTTTGAAAAAAAACCCTGCATAAATAGCCTCATTTCTAAAGTGCATGGCTGATCCTGCTTCCATAAAAATGTAGGGTAATGTATCTATTAATTTAATGGAAGAAGAGCTAGGTTGTGATGGTGGAGTATTAAAAACTATTGTAATGTGTAAGGCTTTAAAAAATCTTATAAGCATTGGAAAATTCTGCACTAAAAAGATACTTTTTCCACTAGACTTAACAGCATATCTTGTAGAAGATGATCCTCTTGTCCAGAGATTGTAAAGAGACACATGAAGTTCTGGTTCTCTGTGTACTTTGTGTCATACTTTCTGTTCCTGTAGCTCCCGCCCTGTTCCTTGGGATGCTGAGGTACACCACTGTACATGTCACCTGAAAGACAGAAGGACAGGATCTTGCTGTCAGTTTTTCACAACAAGAAATGTAGAGTTTAAAGTCAAAACAGATAAGAAGCGGGAAAGCTATAGGAATAAAAAATTACCAGTCTGGTGTTTTGTGCTTTGACCTAAACTGTGTGAATGACAAAAGTGTGACAGCATGGTTTCTGAGTTACTAGAAATTTCTTACCTTGTAACAATGTTTTTTTCTTTACTCTTCTAATTGTCTTGAAAAAAGACTCTTGGAAAGTCACTGCTGGCCATTAAATCTCAGTTAAAACCTTTTATATTTGCCTTCAGCACAAAAGTAAGAAAATTATGGTCACTTACTCTTTTATCATTTTGGATAGGTGTCTTTCCTCAGATTGCTTATGTCTCATCGAAAATTCTTCTGTTGAATTTGGTGGGAGTTCATAAACTCTATGCTGTTTGCAGCTTTCCAAATGGCGAAAAGTTCAGCAAAATATTAATAACCCAAAGGTATGTGACATTTAAGGATTCCTAATGAAATTAAAGAACGGAAGACTGCAAATTAAGAGCAAATATCTTACAAAACAATATCCTTATAACAACTATGGCTGAATTTGGAGGTTTGGGTAATTACGGCCATTAATATAACACATAGCATTTTACATGGTGAGAAAAATTCCTCCTGTCACAATAAATGACAGTCCTAATACAGGATGAACACACTTGATATTTATATACTTAAAAGACAGCTATTTTTCAGTTAATATATGCTGTTCATCAGTGTCATTAAAGTATTAGCATACTTTTGTACCATATATAAGGACAGCTTCTAATGCTACCCAATATATGAAGAGCAGGGGTTTTGTTTGCTTTAATGAAGATATTTCTTCTATAGAACATTCAAGAGAGACAGACCTGCGTAAAAGAGATGTGTGAATTATTTAAGGATAATATACCAGATTAGGGATTTTTAAAGTCAAAGAAACATTCTGGATGCTTTGTCTGCATTCATCACGCTCGCTTTTGCATGCATTGAATATGGAAGCTGTCAAAAGTGTTGAAAGTCTGACAGATTTTTTGAGCTAAGTATTTTATTATTTGACAGAACAGTTTGGTTTCTGAGTCCCGCATCCTTGCTTCACTGAGCAAAGGATACTGTTATGTTTGGCTTAGTTCATTTTGAAGTCTCCAGTGGTCATAACCCATAAACCAGAGTGACACAGGGCCATCAATCAACATGCGATGACTCTTGACTAAGCTTTGAATTCTTGAGGCTATCTTTGCACATGATGTTCCGAGTGCAACTTGTGGAATATCAATCATTTTTACAATGTGATAGTGGAGCTCTGAGATTGGAGTTCCTCTCCACATCTCCAGATTCTGAACATTTAACCGCTGAGTGACCTACCTGACAGTGCTGTTTCTTCAGGCATGGTGTTTCTACATGTAAGAATGCCTCTATAAACATTTTTGAGTTGTATTTAATGACATGGCATTCAACCCATGAGCCATGACCATTCCTGGATTTTGGTGGCTAAATGGTGCACTCTGACGGTGATTTTCTTCAGGCTCAACATTAATTTTATTCTTTCTACTGTAATACTAGCTAGTAGTTACAAGGTGAGTACTGGCACATATGCCAAACTTAAAATTTGGCAAATTGAAATAGTGATATATTCTGCTTGTTATTTACATGTATCCATACTAATTTCCAGGTTTTACATAAGACTGAATTTCTTTTGCACCATTCCCATACAGTTTACGTTCACAGTTTTTCTAAGTTAATTGAAGGAAAACAGAATCTCTTATCTCAAACAAACCATTAAAAAACCCTAACCTAAACGATACAAGTGCTAATGTTCTACTCCAAAAACTGTAACTGGAGTTTGCCAACGTGCTGAATTGTGATTTTTTTTTCATACCAGAAGGTTTGGTGACTTTTACTGACCACTCAGTTGGAATTTGGTGAATCCATATTTTGCAAGATGGTTGATACCAGACATTTCTTCAGAAACATCAAAAGCAGATAAAAACTCTCTGCCCGTGACCTTCATATTTTATGATGAAATATAGCTGAAATAGGATTCAACAGGGAAATTAAGTATGTGGCGGTTTCAAAACACTCTGAAATCCCTTAATTTTTGTTTTCACTTGTTTTTGGAAACTTAAGCATATGATTGAAATCAAGCATTTGTGTAAATGCTTTGTTGTTTTGGGGCCAAAGGTTTGGGGATAAAACTCCTCATTTTTTCCTCTAAAGAAACTGTTCATTTTTTCCTTTCATGCATAGCCTAACTGTGAATTTTAATTAATCTTTTCTTGTAAGCAGCCTGCTGAACATGACCAATAAACACACCTTTCTGTGAAAAAGTATTCATATTTTTAAACCACAAAGACATACCTCTACATAACTGTGGCTACTTCTTTAGCTTGTTTGTCATCACTTGAATGATTTTTCAGCCATGCTCATTGTGCTCTCCCAGTCCTGGCTCTGCTGTAAACCTTGTAACAAATGGGAAGATTCTGGGACTAATTTACAGGGATTTCCAGTGAATCATGGCTGTTTGAAGGCGGCAGCTTCTGCTGGCTCCAGGGAGTTTTGTGGTTGGTGGTGAAGCAACGTCCAGCTATTCCTGGGGTGTAGGGATGTGCTAATCTGAGGCCAGCATAGCATAAGGGTTATATGGATTTAGTTGCCTAAACATAGGAGTCTGTTCACCTTGGACACCCCAATCCGACCTCCAGCTGCCTCCTCAGAAAGGCAGAAATCTCCTGTAGGTCATAGCTGTCAGCCATGCGCAAACATCTTGGAAATATGCTAAATTAGCATCCCACTCGCTTGAAGGACTCCGTGTGTGTAAATCAGCCATCCCTTAGTGTGCAGAGACAGCGGATACATCCCAACGCATGTAGGCAATAGCTCTGACAACTTAATGCAGTTATGTGTGATAGAGTTACAGATATAAAATGTATTAAAACCCCTCCATCACCTTCAAGAGCTGCGGGGAACTGATCTCAAGACTTCGCACCCGAAGCTGCTGTCCCACAGCAGCGTATGCAGGAGCCGGTGACTGGTTTCACTTCTCATTTACCACCTGGCAGCTAACACTTAGCAAATCTAATTCAGAAAGCAAGGTCGGGAAATACTCGTATGAGGAGCCTTCTCACACTTGTCAGAAGTGTGAGCATTTTGTGAAGCAACGAGTGCAGAAGTGGGTCAGAAATGAAGATTTTTTTCTATGTTAATGCCCCCTCAAAATTCAAAGCAAATGGTCTCCTCTATATAAGTGGCTGGTGTTGGCAGGGCTTCCACCAGCATTTTCACAGGGATGAATACTTGGAATTACTTGCCGTATGGCAGGGTTGTATACTATATACTACTACATTCCTTTTTCAGCACATAAAGGCAGCCAGCACTGCCTTATGAAGATTGCCAGGGTGTCTCTAGCATCTACCACTCATCAGCAAGCGGGTAGCAGTGGGTTGGAGCACTCTCAGGAGGGCTGTCCCAGGAGGAACCATTCTGGCTACATCAAATCAAAGGGCTTCAGCTCTTGCCTGACACTGTCTTAATGACCTGGGCATCCACCAGTTCCCTGGTGTCTGCAAAAATCAAACCTAGTCACAGGCTGCTGAAAGGACCAGGACTCTGCAATATATTGCAGTGGATACGAGATGCTAAATCCATAAGCTTTTTTTTTGTTGCCACATTTATGTTGTGTTTTGATTGTAGGACTGCCCAAAATCAAGTGCAGAAGGAGTACAGGAGCTATATATGAGTAAAAGAGAACCAGAGAGTGATTTTTAGCCCAGCAAATACCAGCCTGCACTCAGGGCATGGGTTATACTTAGGGACTACCACAGGATGAAGCAGGCTCTGTGGTACCCCAGCTTCAGCAACTAAAGGACTTGAGCCCATGCAGTTTGCTTTGGGAACAATCAGCCGAAAGGTCCTCTGGGCAGTGTCCTGTGAACAGGCAGTGCTCTTCCAGTTAGTGGGCCACTGTTCTCACTGCATGGTCCCTTACTCTCATGGTAAAACCTAATTTCATATTACCTCCCACATCAGCCGTTCACTCATCCAGCTCTCTTAATGTCACACAGCAGTGGTAGCAAACCATAGGAGCAATCACGTTCTCCAAGGCTGAAATGAGATTATTTTTTTTCCAATAAGACTGGCTGGTCTCCAAAACTTGTCTGTCTCTATCTGATTTCCTGCCAGAGTCTTCTCGTGCTTCCACTCCTGCTCCGCTCCTTAGAAGATCAGTACAGATACCTTCATAACCATGGAGCGGCTTTTCATGCTCTATTATTTCTTCATTAAATTCAGCCTTTTGTGTTTACACCCCCACTGCTTTCCTCCTTAACGGGCTCTTAAATCACTGACATAGGATGCTGGGAGAATTGATATAGTAACTTGATTTTGAAATGCAAGCTTCCGATTCCAGAAATGGTAGTGCTGTACCGGGACATCTGGATCTGGTACGGATCACGGAATCATGGAATCACGGAATCAGGACTGCATCCAGGCGGGTCTTGAAAATCTCCAGAGAAGGGGACTCCACAACATCCCTGGACAGCCTGTTCCAGTGCTCTGCCACCCTAACCGTAAAGAAGTTTTTCCGTGTATTTGAACGGAACTTCCTATGTTCCAACTTGTGCCCGTTGCCCCTTGTCCTGTCACTGGGAACCACTGAAAAGAGTCTGGCTCCATCCTTCTTCGACCCACCCTTTAGATATTTGTACACAGTAATAAGGTCTACCCTCAGCCTTCTCCAGGCTAAAGAGTCCCAGCTCTCTCAGCCTTTCCTCATAAGGGAGATGCTCCAATCCCTCAATCATTTTAGTTGCCCTATGCTGGACTCTCTCCAGCAGTTCCCTGTCCCTCTTGAACTGGGGAGCCCAGAACTGGACACAGTATTCCAGTTGTGGCCTCACCAGTGCAGAGTAGAGGGGGAGAATGACCTCCCTTGACCTACTGGCCACACTCTTCCCTATGCAGCCCAGAATTCCATTGGCCTTTTTGGCCACAAGGGCACATTGCTGGCTCATGGATAATTTACTATCTACCAGGAACCCCAGATCCTTCTCCTCAGAACTACTTCCCAGCAGGTCCACCCCTAACCTATACTGGTCCTTAGCATTCTTCCTCCCCAGGTGCAGGACCTTGCACTTGCTCTTGTTGAACCTCATTAGGTTCTTCTCTGCCCAGCTCTCCAGCCTGTCCAGGTCACGCTGGATGGCAGCGTGGCCCTCTGGAGTGTCAGCCACCCCTCCCAGTTTGGTATCATCAGCAAACTTGCTGAGGATACACTCTGTCCCCTCATCCAGGTCATTGATGAATATATTGAACAAGATTGGACCGAGTATTAACCCCTGGGGGACACCACTGGTTACAGGCCTACAACTTGACTCTCCTCCATTAATCACAACCCTCTGAGTTCTGCCACACAGCCAGCTCTCAATCCACCTCACTTTCTCCTCATCTAGCCCACGCTTCCTCAGCTTTCTAATGAGGATGTTACGGGAGACAGTGTCAAAAGCCTTGCTGAAGTCAAGGTAGATGACATCTACTGCTCTCCCCTCATCCAGCCAACCAGTTATAACATCATAGAAGGCTATCAGATTGGTCAAGCATGATTTACCCTTGGTAAATCTGTGCTGACCACTTCCAATAGCTTCCTGTTCTTCAATGTGTTTGGAGATGACATCCAGAATGTCGCTCCATTACCTTCCCAGGGACAGAGGTGAGACTAACTGGCCTGTAGTTCCCTGGGTCTTCCTTCTTGCCTTTTTTTAAGATTGGAGTGATGTCAGTCTTCCTCCAGTCCTCAGGCACCTCTCCTGTTCCCTATGACCTTTCAAAGATGATGGAGAATGGTCTAGCAATAACATCTGCCAGCTTTCTCAGCACTTGCAGGTGCCTCCTGTCAGTGCCCAAATAGCAAATGCTGTCGGGTGGCTCCTGTTGTGTGGCTGCAAATAGGTGTTTGTCAGCCTGCTCGCAGCCAGGGCGGATATTAGATGCTCCTTATCTCTCTCACTTTGTACAGTTTTCTCAAGACAGCTGTAGCCACTCATGAGGTTCTGAATCAACCAACCTAGTTTTAGAAGTTTTTTTTTCTTACAAAGCAATAGTTCCCCTTTGAAGCATGAAGCTTCTCCTAGAAGCATGCTCTGATGCTCTCTGTTGGACTAGATGTCTGAGGGATCACGAGCATTTCAGGAAATCCCATCCTAGTGAGGTTTAGGCAAATGTGCTGGCAAAAATTGGATACAAGGGATTTAAGCAACTTCCACTGCTCTGAAAGAGCTGAGTGGCTCTTCTGAGACACCCTGGCTGCCTACAGGGGTGATCACACTACACATGGGTGCTCAAAACCTTTCTGTAGATGTGCAGGAAGCTGCAAGACAAAATGATCACAGTTGGCCACTAATGATGTGTATCACATTGCCTGGAGAACGGTATGAAAGACCCAGGGATAGCGTCGTGGTGCTGCTGAGCACACACACAGCTGATGCTGGAGCTGACTGAAAATGTGCTTTGAATATACATAAGGCTATAAAAAGGCAGTTCTGAAAAACAAAAATATAGCGCTATAGCTCTTTGATGTAGTTATCATCCATGAATTTAGTTAATCCTTTTGGAACATGTTTTTATACTTTTGATATCCCTAACAAAATGTAACACTGAAGTCCACAATTTAATTACAACTTGTTCTAAAAGTATATTTCTTTTAAAAAAAACCCTCAGATTGATAATTTCACCAGAGGTCCTTTATTTTTCTTTTGAAAATTATTCCTTCTTCGGCTTCTTTGTACGGTCCATAAAGTGATAAGGCAAACATCTTTTATAACTGAGACAGACTTCGTAGGTAGCTCAGGTTGGTCACCCAAGATTGATAAGCACAGCTTAAATTCTAACTTTAGACACTCTCTGTGTCAGAGTTCCTCAAGTGTAAAAGTAGAGCTGGTATAAAGGTTGTAAAATTAGCATGGTTATTGCTCTTGATGCTCTTAGACACACAAGTAGAGAAAGTTTTTTAGTATATTGAACAGTCCAGGAAGGTCTTGAGGTTATAAGCATCAGTTCTAGAAAGTCTATAAATAATTTAAACAGATAATATAAGAATTTTTGAACTGCTGAATATTAGCTTGCTAATGACTTTAAATGATCCATTTGCTATTAGTTCTAATTCAAGCAGTGGAGTGATTTTACAGGATATATTTTCTTCACATAAGATTAAATTTTTGCTCCACATACTCTTCTCATGGCTTTTTTTTTCATGCATGGTTCCGTATCTAGAATGCGGCTGTGTGATTCCTGGGTAAATAAAGAGACAGACACTTTTGTAAGCATGTTCTTTTTCTTTTTTTTACCCTGATCTCATGTCTTGCTCTACAGGACTTTGAGCAAATGCAATTATTTCCGCCACCATCAGAGAAGCCACTTAGATGATTAAAGGTGAGCATTTGCTTAAGTGCTTTACTGATTGAGCTTTTATTGCACTGGAGAGTATCAATTAAAAAAAACCCAAAAAACAAAAAACAACGAAAAACCCTTGTCGCCCTCATGATTCAAAAAATCTAAAGAAACCGAGCACCGTACGGAGCAGTTTGACCTTTAGAAAACATTTTGTAAGGCATTTAAATGAAATGAAAAGGGTACTTCTAAAATCTTTCGCATCCATCAGCCGCGTCCTCCTCTATCAAAACCCCGCAGTTAATTACGAACAGGAACAAAAAAAACCAAACCCAAACAACCTAACAGCCCTTTGGCAGAGGCTCCCTGCCTCAGCTGGCCCCAGTAGATGGCACTGTGTTGAATAATTTGAGGCAGGGACCCCGCTGCCCGCAGGCTGCTCCCGCCGCGGCCCCGCCGCCGTCCCGCCCCCCGGCCCCGCTCCCGCCGCACGGTGGGGAACGGCCCCGTACCGGGCTTCAGCCCTCCTCACCCCGGCGGGGGACGGCGTTTGCGGTCTCCCGGCTTCGAAAGGAGTTAGCCTCGACGTTTTCGCTGTGTTTTGTCAAGCGAGAGTTTGTTGCTAGCGAGGAGAAATAATCGGTACCCCACTGCTGTAGTTGTGGTTTGCTGTCTGCTGCTGGTACCTGTTGCTTCACTTCACAGAGTCATAGAATGATGGAATCCTTTCAGTGTGAAGAGACCTTTAAGGTCATCAAGACCAACCATTAACCCAGCACTGCCAAGTTACCACTAAACCATGTCCCTCTACACGTCTTTTAACTACCTCCAGGGACGGTGACTCCACCACTTCCCTGGGCAGCCTGTTCCAATGCTTGACAACCCTTTCAGTCAAGAAATATTTTCTATCATAACTCTCTCTCGCCCTTCACTTCGTAATAGAACTCCCTCCCCCGTTATGGGTTTCAGCAAATTAATTTACAACGTCACAGAAAAATCTGCTGCTGGTGATGGCGATGAGAAATATCCCTTCCCGATACCTTGTGAGGTGCTTTGGAGAGGCTGGGTCTCTGCTGGGGTGAATTCACCTCATACGTATATGTGTCTGCTAATTTGCTTCCACAGAAAGAAGTAGGGACCTAAATGCTTGATCTACAGGAACTCAGGGACTGGAAAACTTAGTTTTCAGGTACCCTATTGCCTAGTAAAATTCTCTGTCCTGATTTAGAAGCTAAGGCTTCCTTGAATGGGAGGAATTTGCTGTTCACATTTGGGGTAGACAAAGCTCCTTTTCAGTTTTTACTTGCTGCTTGTATTTGTGAGTGCCCTTCTGAAGTTTGATGCTTAAATCACACCACTCTTTCCTGGTGAAAAAAAAAAAAAAAGGGATATTTTTTGGATCTAGGAGTGCATTTTGGCTGCTGGCCTTCGGTATTGACCTAACCTTACTCTGATACCTGGGAGGGAAACGTGGGTGCCCTCCCTACCTCTGAGCTGTAGGGGAAGTAGACACGAGGGTGGGAAACAGATTTGATATGAAGTATTGAAGGGAGTACACAACTTCCTTCCTAGGATCCTGGGATTTGGGGGACCTGTCTTTTAGTTTATGCTTGTTATCAAGCAGATAGGAACTCTGAAAATAGATCTTTTGCTTCTTGTGCCACTGGGTATAGCAAACCACAAAGTTTCTGGATCCTTGTGCTGGAAGAACCTGCAACTTTTCTGCAAGTTGCCACAGTCATGTGGGATGAGCACTCTCTGTAGGGTAGATCCAATCTCTAGCCTGAGAACAGCATGAAGAATTTTTGGTTTCGGTCCCTTCTTTTGGACTCAGTCCTCCTCAGCTGAGAAACAAGCGCAGTTTTAAAATGTTTTGGGTTTTTTTTTTATTATTTTCTGAGGTAATCATTGGCCTGTGGACTAGAAACTGGAGCTGGGTGACTGGTGTAATCACCAGCCTATCGCACAGATTATTCTCTCCAACACTTGGGCCAACATCCATTAAGATAAATTATATAAAGTGGAAAAAGTAGGCTGGGAGGATTATAACCATATGGCCTTGTTGAAATTTCCATTGCCTGGTTGGAGAAGCAGGAAGAAATCTCCCCAGACAACAGTGGAAGTGGATTTGGTGCTCCTAGCAAGTGGAAGGAGCATTTGTTTGCAGGTGGGGGCAGCCCCCTCCCTCATAGGGTAGGCTGATACCTCCTTCCAGGAGAGAGCGCGGCTGCTGGCAGCACAGTGGACTTCAGCCCTGCCTTTCTCCTTTGAGCCCCTGTTGTGCAGTTCCAGCAGCAGCTCCCTGCTCAACATGCAGGTTTTCGTAGCTCCTACTTTTAACCCTGTGTAAGAACCAGACTTCTTTACTTCTGCAGGTCTCATCCCTCATTGTATCCTTTTCCCTCCAAGCACTGATTTTCACTGATTTTGCCTCTTCTTTTTTTTTTCTTTTTTTTCCTTCTCACCACTGTCCGGTTTTGCTTCTGTTCCTGGGTGGAAGACACAGAGAGATCATCTATCTTCAGAAATCCCAGTTTCCCCATTTTTTCCCTTTTTGTCCTTTTCTGTCAGCAAACCCCAGGGGCAACTTGCCAGCGATGTGCTATGCAAGTGGGCGGACTCTGGAAGGAAACAGTCTTTCTTCTCCTGATCAGTTCAGGTGCTAAGGAAACCAAAGTGGAGTGAAATAATTCCTCTTTTATGGAAAACCAAAGGAAAAATACTCTTTGAAGGACTCATCCCCTGACTGTGAGGTCCTGGGGCTTATATCCATAACAGGAGAAACCTGGTAACCATGTCTGTTATTTCTTTGATACAACCCTACTTAGTTGTTTGTGAATTATGCTCCATCTAGATGGTGGTGGCCAGACATGGACGGGGGGAGGGTTGCCTTCACCAGCTATGCTCAGGGCAACTACATGGCCTAAATTGGGTAAAGCATGGGCTTTAGCAGAGGAAAAGGATAACTTAGGCACTTCATTTATTTTTTTTTTTAGAGCTTTCTAAAGGCTCAAGAAAAATAGCCTTCACTGAGCAGTCTTAGCTCCTGCAACATTTCTATTTTTAAAACTTTCAGTGGGAATGTGAGTTGGTGTTTTCCAAATGCACACAACAGCTGGCTTGCTGTGCTGTGTGTCACCCTTTGAAAATCCCAAACTAAGGCCAGCCAGTGACCAGGGAACACTGGATTCTCCCCCACCTATTTCCCCAGGCAAACGATTCCCTAAACACAACGTTTCGAACAAGCAAACCTGAATATTGTTCATTGCCATTTCCTACTGTGATAAGTAGTTTGAGGTCATCTTTTCTGTATTTACAATGTATGGCTTAAAATACAAACACCCTTTGTTTGTGCTTTGTTATTGTCTGCACCACTGAATGCTTTCACGGATGTACGCTGCAATAAAGGATGGCTTAGAAATTCGATGTAAAAAAGCAGCCAGTGCCACTGGGGAATAGAGTACTCTCCTGATCAAGACTCACAGCCTCCATTGACCACATTCACAATGTGATGCTTTTTCTAAAATGTAGCTAATGCGGGGCTGAAATTTATGCATCATAAAGGGACAAGACAAAAATCACCTTTCAGTTCTTTTTCAGCCTTTGGTAGAAACTTTGATCAGCAATTTAGTTAGATATTTAGTTGTATAAATTTGTAAGGTCTGATGCAATTTTGCCCGAAAGTGAAAACAGAGACTTTTCTGGACATCCTGTTCTCCCTTTTCTTTCTGTACAAGAATGTAATGACATTTTAAAACCTACAGGCACTTTCTTTTCTTCCACTCCCTAATTGAACAGCATGACACATTTTGAACTGCTCCTTCACTGTGATTCCCAAGTCTGAAACACGCCCAACACGGATGTCTCACTTTTGCCATTCCTCTTCCTTTCCCTTTAAAAATTTGTTCTCCAAGACAGACAGGTGAAGCTGGACAGGGTTCTTCTTCAAAGCAGATTTTAATTCTTGTGTCTATGATTGCCAGTCGCAAAACATAATAAATGTGATTGCCTCTGGGCTTGAGAATCAGCCTCAGCTATCCATTCTGGAACACGCACTTTCAGAGCTACTAGGCTGCAATTATAGTTGTGTTAGCAGGTGTGAATTATTTAGTTACGGTCAGGAACCAGTCTTCTTTAGAATATGCAGGTTTCAGATGCAGTTAGACCATTTAAAATGTGTTAATTGCTTGACAGAGTAGGTTATTGCATTATGGGTTGGATTAAGTTTTGTTGAAATTAGTAGATCCTTCAATTAAGAGAGTTTTATGAAGTACTGGGGCATATATATTTCTGCCCCAAGCAGAGGCAGTGCAAGGCAGCTTGGAAATGTAAGTGATATGAGTGGATGACCTGGGTCTATGTATTATTTTGGCAAGACAGGGTATGTGGGTGAGAGAATAACACTGAACGATAAAGGAAAATATCACAACGCATATTGGATAGCATCTGTGTGTGGTCATGTCAAGAGTGTATGATGTTGAAGTACTGGATTGAAAGAGCAGGAAAATCCCCTTCAGTGTTCAGTCCACCTGACTTTCAGGAAAGTAGGATATTGTACATCACTGTGAACATACAAAATTACAGAATTACCCCAAAGTTCCCCAATTCAATCACTGAATTTTGCATGAAGTAGAACATCACATCTGTTCAACAGGACCCTGGTGGCCTTGGGCCTTTTTGTCCAGAGCTCAAATGGCTTTTCATAGCCTGTGTACTTTTTGTAGTTCAGTTTTTCGTGCACATAATGCCCATGTTTGTGTTAATATCCAGTGTGTGTCCGGACTGTCCCAGTGCCACAAAGGGCACAAAATAACCCAGTGTGTTTGGGACCAGGTGTAAGGGTAGGAGCGATGGACTTCCAGGGTACTGAGCACCAGCCGTGAGATGAGCAGGCTGAAGCTTTGTGGATGACTGAACTTACTTTCCGCAGCTCTCCCTTGCGTTAGAAAAACAGTCTTTTTGCCCATGATCATGTCCCTTTCACCTTGATATATATCTACCAGATGGGTTTGCTGAGAGAAGCCTACCGAAGGGGGAGTGAAGGGAAGGAAAATAGCAAGAAGTTATAAACATTGAAGAGGTAAATGTTGGAATTTGAACCTAAAACCTCAGTAGAAGAAGTTGTCCTGGCAACAGCATCCTGAAGCGTGGGGGCAGAGAGGGAGAGAGAGACCCCATCCTGGGGCTGAACCAGCAAGCTGCCGAAGCTTAGGGAGGTGCCTAATCAGGGCTAATCAGCATCAGGGAAGCTGCTTGGTCATGGACTGCTCCTCCACAGCTGCTGATGAGTAGCCCGTCTGTCACACATTACTCACTGCTAAGCTGCTTGGTGAATAATTTTCAGTAGTCCAAGAGGGGCTCTAATCAGGTGCGATAGTCTTTTCCCTGGCTTTGTGTCTCTGCAAGGATAAGGCCCTTGAATCACGCGCTGCTGGCAGGTAATTCTCAGAAGAGGCAAGAAATTGTATTGGTTACTATTTTCCTGGTTCTTGCAGCCAGCAGAGTGGAGGCATTGCGTGAGATCTGCTTTGGACCTGGAAATGGGAAAGTTAAAATTAGTGACCTGGACAAGATGCAAGTAGCGGCATTATTTATAAGGGAAGAGAGTATTTAGAGTGTAGTATAGTCAGCTCCATGTTACTTATGTAAGGGAGGAAAGATGAAACCAGAAACCTTGACAAAATTTTTCTTTCTGTTTGGGCATTCTTGTAAATAAAAAGTTATACTGACGATGGCTAACTACTTCACTGACTTCTCCTTACTGGAATCACTTACAAAATCCCAGGTCTTGGTTTGTCACTTGAGAGGCCAGAAGAGGTAAGAGGAAAAAAAAAAAGTCAAATGCAGGAGCCGGAACATGAATGAAATGTTTCTGCAGTGGAGCTGACTTGGTATCTCTGTTCTGTCCTCTCTGATATCTCCAGACCCATGCCAGCTTTGTGCAGTGCTACAGCATGGCGTCTGCCTGACTGTACTGCTCCAAACCCAAGTTCACCAGGCTCATAAGGTCTGCATGAACACCAACCATGTCCAACGCTGTTTATCCCGCTGGATAATCCACCAACAGCTGGTGGCTATATTACCATTGTTTCTTTCAACAATTTACCGGTTACTTGGCTGAGATACTCTAAAAAGTGCTGGTAAGGGAGTTTGGTTTTCCTCCATAGACCAAAGCACTTTGCAACTTTGTTAGCAGAACCTGCTGAGGCAGACTATTCACGGTGCCAGTAGAAGAGCATCTCCAGAAAATAAACAAAACCCCTAAACATTTAAACTGAGGGAGCTACATGCTCTCAGCTTCTTGGATACGGAGCAGGGATTGTTGCAAAATTATACTGGAAGTGAAGGAGCTAAGGAAAATCGTGGTTTAAAATCCAGCTTTAGTCAGCACTAATGACCAGAAATTGGTTACCAGCTGGTGGCTGTTCCAGTTTATTCCTTATGAAAGACACATTCATGAGTGTGAGATGAAAGAGGGGAAACACTTTCCTATTGCCATTTCTAATAAAGCAGTAAACATTGTTGAATGCCAGAATAAAGAGTATGAATTTGATTTTTCCTGCTGGAGCTTCCTGATGCAGAATCGAATCTGCCTGGTGGCTAAATTATTGATGAAGGTTGCTGTTTTTAACCCTACTGTATTGCCTGTGATATGGTAAACATAACTTCTCCACAGGTTCTCATCCTGACTGCTGGCCAAATTTTATTCTTGATTGTCCACCTGTGGCTGCTATTAACTTAGATAAGAGGCACAGCCATGGCTCTGCAGGTAGTAATTAGGCACAATTTATTTTTGTCCTAGATACGTCCTGAGAGGTGAATATGAAAATTTGCATAGAATAATTTTTCATCCTTAAATGTCAATTCTTCTCATGGTTTCTAATCAATGGATTGTGACTTGCACACAGTACACGCACACAGAAACAACAAAGGATCAAAGTAAGTCTTCCCCGCTTCCTGTCTTCCCTGTCTTCTTACCCTTTGATGTGGTTATTTGTTGTACAGATGCATCAGAAGCACATCTTGTGTCTGTCTTCCTTAGTCTTTGCCTGTACAACTGAATAAGTACGGCAGGGATGATTGCAAAGGTATGGATTTATTGCACACATAGGACCGCAGTAATCTAAATACAATTATGCCATCAGCAAGCCTTGAGAGACAAGCAGGATGGAGCTGAGACTGCTTAAGGCACCTTTCTTAGGTGCTTAGTTGCATCCTCAGAACACGGATCCACCCTCGGCTACTCAGCCTGGTACAGAAGAGCTGTTTTCTCTCACTGATGCATTCCTCAGTGCTTTATTGCAAAATTATACAAAGTCCATATTCATTATTTGACCTACCACGGTACATTTAACAAAATAACTTGTGCTGATGATGCCAAAAGGGAGGTTTTTTCCCAACGAAGCCTTTGCCACAGAAGCCTTTGGACACATTCATAAGAAGAGGAAACCCAAGCCTATGCAGCCATACAAGAGTGTAGGGTACAAGATGAAATGAATGTGAGTGTAGAGATCACTAACCATAAAAATCACAGCATATTTTCCGGAAAAGATTTCTATTTTGGAAAGAAAAGCTGCATTCTCTGCAGGAGAAAGTACTTGGCGTTATCATGCTACTTCTGAACACAGGTTTGCAGCAGCTTTCTGCCACAGTGTCTGCATTGACTTCCATGAAGATGCTCTTGTTTTACTCCAGGCCAAAGTCTGCCCCAGAGCTACAGTTTATAGAGCAAATGACTGACATAAAGGTTCTTTTTGCTGTTTTAAACAGCAGGGAAGAATTTTTTTTTAAAAGTCAGGCTTGTGGTTGATGAATAAAACATGGCTCAATGTGATGCCATTCAGCGAGGGAAGCTGTGGAATAATTTAGATTTTCTCACACATGGGTTTTGTACACTGGTAAGGACTTGTGGTCGCATTGCTGTAAGTGTTGAAATCTATTATAAAATTGTGAGAATAACAGGGCACATAAGAAGTAACTAAAACTGAGAATGAATTGTTCCTGTTAGAGGAACACAAGCACACTTATTAGGTATGCTTGCTGCCTGTGGGAGATATTTCTTTCTCGTTTCCCTTCCCGAAGCTCATCAAAGGACAAAAGCAGAAAAAAATGAGTGTAATGGGTTTATTCTGTCTTTGTGCAGTGTTTGTGGAAACTAGCAGCGGTAAAAACCCATTGTAGGTTAAAATAATAGTTCTTTAGAAAGCTTTTAAAGAGAGGTACATTGGCAGCATCAGAAAAAAATAGAAGGTTGCATGTCATTTATAGACTGGTTGGGTTTCAGTAGGCTCCCAGTGTGTTTCTGAAACACATATTTAATCTGCCACATACCCTCAACTGGGAGGAAGATAGATAGTCTTTATTAGAATAGCTGTTTCAGCAGGAAATGCCTTAGAGATTCCTCAGAGACATGTTTTTCACTTTTGTTTTTAATTTTACAGAAGGCATGGATCTCCTCATCCCAGAGGACAGTCTTCATTGTGCCACGACTTCGATGAGCTGTTAACTCAACCACAGCTGCTAAAGGTACCCTGCAAACCCTTTTTTTTCCCCCCGAATCAAGCCGATTGTAGCAATGCATTGAACTGACTGGGCGGTAGTGTCAGCACATGCTTAAAACTAGCGATGGCCTCAGGTGGTTAGCCCTGCGTGCTCATTCAGGCATAGTCAAAATAATTGATGCTAAATAATGTTTTCTTCTTCTCCTTCTTCTTTCTCTCTCTCTTTTTTTTTTTTTTTTTTTTTTTNCCTCTGCTTAAAACTTGCTCATTCTGCCTTTTAAATATAGCCTTTGGTGTTCTCTGCATGCTACTACCAACTCAGTTATTGGAGACATTCAATGTGCTTATTATTTAGTTGAGGTGGTTTGTGATCTTTTGTGGACACTAGTATATACTGGGAAAGTATTTATGAATTTATCTAGACTCCACCTATGCAATGAAAGGTCAGCTATGCAAAGTTCCTCACAACTTTTCAAAACTATGCTAATAAAAAATTACGTGTATCAGTAACCCCAAGATCAAATAATCAATAAACAATAAAGACGCGGCAAAATTCAATATTGTCATTTTTAAAGAGCTGCATGTCTTTATCACAGTTTTGAGGAAGGAAAAGATGCAGCGAGACAGCGTTCACTGCTTTGTGAGCATTGAGTGAAGCTGAGGACAGTGCGATTGGTTTTAACTAGTATAATTTATTCTGGTTAAAGTGATTGCAAGATGAGACCTGAGGGATCATTCTCTCTAAGTGAAAGAAGACCCTTTGTAGGTAAGGTCAAATTGTGTCTGGTCTTTCTGAAGCAGTAGCACATATGGTGACACCAGAGAGTCCTGACAATTGCCTTTGGCTCTACAAGAGCTTTTTTTTTGCCTGTTTGGTCTCTGAATCATTGTCTAGTCTCAGAATACTCATCACATTGAAATTTAATATTTACCATCTAATTTAAATGGTCAGAAGCGTTAAGTAGATTTGTATTATCTTTGAGTTTCAGTCCAGAGTAGTTTGCCCCAAGTTCAATATTACTTTCCCCCTAAATAGTGTCAGAGGTGGTACAGAACAAATGTAGTTGAATCTAGCACAAGCCCTGCTTTTGTAAGTATTTTTTAAAGAAAAAAATATAGCTCTAGTGACTGTGAGCAAAAATACTTGTTATTTCTTTAACAGAAAAATAACTTTTGAAGTGATACATTACTTGTGCTAGAGAGCCAGATGTTAAGTATATAAAGGTGCCTTCCCAGCTGTCCTGGATAATTCTCATTCCTCACTCTACGCTGGAGAGAAGTTTGTAACACTCTCCAATTGCTCCCTTTTTTTTTTTTCCCCTTGGCTCAGTAAACACACTGTTTCTAAGTGCAGTCTCCAGTTCTTCTTTTGTCCCATCCTTGATCCCTTCCAATTATGTTTCTGTCTCTCACACGCTGCTGAAACACCTCCTGACAAAAATCCGTCATGAATAACTTGTTTTAGCCTAAGCCCAGAACTGCAACTTCTCTAATTGACTCCCGAGTACCCCACAGTCCCGGCATCAGCTCAGCGCTGGGAGGGAGCGGGAATGGTTTACAATTACCTGCAGCCCTTCCTCCTCTTAGAGTCTGCATGAAGCCTCACCCGAGATAATTGTAGGCTGCCAACTTAACACTGCAGGGCTACGCGGCTCTGTTCATTCGTTGCCGCTTTGGTGTGTGTAAGTTTAAGGGAAAGTGGCTTTATGGGGAGCTGAGAAAGATCTTGTTACTTCATGAGAAGTGCAGCCCTTGGTCTTCATCAAGCTGTGGGTTTGTTTATTTTTATTTTACAGAAGGAAAGTAACGTGTTACATGAGAGTTTGGCCAAAGTTAGCGCCTGGATGTTGGTTTGGTTTAGAAAGCTGGGGAAGAAAAACAAAATAGGTGAGAAAATCAGGATAGCTAGGTGTTTGGAGAACAGAGATTCAGGAGCAGTAATTTACTGCTGCATCGACTGACTGTATGTGAGAGGGCTCTCAAGGACAGACAACTAGTGAACTGCCTACCACTGTGTGTTTTGTATTTAAATGGTTGCGTTTTGGCATACAACAATGAGAACATGGCTGGGCAAAGAGAAAGAGAATTGACTGTGACTAAGAAAGAAAATCAGACTGAAGATTGAAAAATGCTAAAGCAGTGAGAACATGGTTGTAAAAGACCAGCCCCCCCCGAGAGGCAACTAATTCATGGCCATAGCCTCCCGCAAGACGCTATTCTTTGCACAGAGTTTAATTTGCAAATCATCTTTCTTCCTCTGCTGATGTCCTGCAGTGTAACCCCCAGCCCCATCAATAAAAGATGTGGTAATGAGTCACACATTCATTGCAGTCATCACATCCGCAATAAAACATCAGTCCTCTGACAGTTTACAAGATACAAATCATATCAGCGTGCAGTTAAGGTTGAGACTACATAGGAGTAATTTAGAAAAAAAAAAAAAAGAAGACATTAGATGGTGTAATTTTCTCTAAACCAAGTATTAGACACTGATAAAATTCAGTTGTCAGTTTACAAGTAAAAGACATCTGGGCATGCTAAGATTGGGAATGGTGGCTCTGCCCTGCTCCAACAACAAGGCGCAGACGCATTGAGTGTAAACTGGGGAGTTAATAACGCTGTGTTCAGGTAGAGGTCCTTTAGGCTTGAAATGAAACAGCTGGGCCTTCATTCAACAGGCTTCCAAGAAGCAGGTTACTGTGCAGGTCTGAAGCAAACTAATAATGACTTTTAATAAACCTTTCCTGTGTCCTACTTGTTACCTTTGACATGCAAAGATTAAACTCTCATTTGTAAACCGATAGGCAAACAGAGCTCTGAAAGCACTTTCCCCACAGACATCTTAAAGATGATTTATGCCATTTTTGTCTGTGTGTCATGCAGTAGGGAGAGACTACTTTGCTATTTATTTTATTTATGCCGTTTTGTTTCTGAGAGGAGAAGGACAAAATACATTCATCAGAATTTCTTATGCAAGCTCCCTGCAGGCCTCAAAGTATTCTGGAAGGAATCAACATGCAAAATGAGATAATTATTTCAGTTTTGTATATTAAAAGGCTTTGTAGTTTTTCTGCCTGTAAAAATGCTGCTAGACTGAACAAACTTTTTAAAATGCTAAATACTGAAAAATGAAAGGGTGTATTTATCAGGAGATGAATAGCTTAGGTACACATTGTGGGTACCTGTTAATATATCTTCTGGGAAAAACAAAGTGATGAAGTGATGAAGCTCATAGAAGAGCCTGTCATTATTTTTAGGTTTCTTGAATTAAAACTGTTGTTTCTTCTGCCCCAAATGAGTATTGCTTTGAAGGCTAAAATGGTGACAGACGTGTCATAACCACATGCACAGATGTCAATACCTGTGGACACAGAAACAGTTTTGCTTTTCATTTCTCGTGTCCCGTATACACACAGAAGAAGGGATGGCAGGAGTGTACCTCCAGTGCAGCGGTACCACAGGTAGCTCTTAGTCAGTCTTTGTCAACTCCAGCCTAAACGGCCTACATTTAGGTATAGACATGGTTTTTCACATGTGAACCACAGGCATGGTTCAGTTGCCCAAGCACAGGTGAGATGCCCGTGATGTCCTGCTGGCCTCCGGTGGCTGCCCCGAGGGGAGGGGGTGTCTGGCAGGTCCCGTGCCCGCCGTATTTGCCAGTCCCCCAGGGAGTTCTCAATAGCATGGCTTTGCAAAAGGGATGTGCTTGGACAGCTGACTCAAGCTCTGGGTCTCCACCGAGGCAAATGGCTGCTTCAAATCCTTGCTCATACGAATGCATTTACATGCAAATGCCTAAATTTAAGTGGCTTCCTCTTAAACTGAACTGTACCTGCAGTCTGGCTCCAGGTGAGCTAACTTGACCGAGCTGTTTGGGTAGCCAGGCATGGAGACTGCTGTATCTCACCACACTCAGCGATACACACACATGCTTGGAAGCACCTGTCTTCATTTTGTTCCGGATCACATTTGACTTTCATCCTAGTGTTAAGCAGCTCCCTGCTCTGCAAATACTCCCCCTGAAATCAGTAAGATTTCTTGCAGGATGGGGTACCCCTCCAGGTTCAGAAAGGTTTCTGACCTTCTTCATGGGAAATACCGTCTATGTGAGGGAATTAGGCTAGTTTGGAAAAAGCCGTAGCTGGTGCAGAAAGGTAGATATTTAGCAAGCATTTCCACATATTCATGTTCTACCCACCTCCACTGATGAATTAGGAGCCACTGTGAGCCCAGGCCTCTTGTTGCCAGCCAAGGCAGGGGCTCTTCTGGTTTTGAGCTTATGCGTGGGTTTAAGCAAGCTTGATAATCAGGTTTAGGATGACCTTTCCAAGTATGACCTCATCCCTGTTTTAAGGTAATCTATGCTGAACTGAAGTTTGAGAACAGAATGACATAAAATTAGTAGGTTTATTGGTTTGCTGAAAACCTGTGATTTGATTCAAAGGTAACCTTAGTTTGAAAGACATCAGATTCCAACTTCATAAAACACAATTGTGATATTTCATATACCCTATTTGATTACTGGGTGCTAATATTAATCTGGCGTGAAATAATCTGAGACTATTAAACATTCTTTTTCCTTCATGACCTGCAGCCATTTTATTTCTATTTTTTGCTATGTCAATAATTTCATTAAAAATAGGAGAAAGCCTAACCTACTGGGTAGTACTGGTGCTTTTTGGTTTTACTTTCTACTGAACCAGGCTGTGTTTTAGGCTGTATGGAATTTAGCTTGCCATGGGAGAACTTTAAATTTGCTTCCAGACATGAAGCAGTAGGGAGTTTATCCACTTCGGAAAGGAGGTAGGCAGCAAGTTGCCTATATACTCTGCTCTTCAGTTGGAATCACTAACATAGAAGAGCTGGATTAGTGATTCCTTCCAAGATGGAAATAGCTATCTGTCTTTTGGGAAGTAAATATCTGTCTCAGAGAGGAAAATAAGGGGGTGGTTGTATTTCCATGACTTACGAATTAGAGCATCCCTGGAGTTTTCTTTCAGGCTGGAGAAGTTTGTGCGCTGTCTCTTGCACACAGCTGCACGTGATGCCAAACCCTGGCTCAGCACGGGGAATGAAACTGAGCCAGCCACTTTCTCACAATATGTAGTGCAGGCAAATTTCTCATTCTTAAACACTAGCATGATTCAGACCTAACTGGGTTTCTGTTCTGGGTGTGAAATATTAGCTAAAAAAATATATAAACTGCATCCTGCTCTCACCAAATGATGACCGCATTTATTTTTACATCAGGCTTTGTAATCCATCCTCACTGCACTCACCTAATCAGTTTTCCAGTAGGAATTTTTGTACGTCAGTTCACTGATAGTCTTATTTTCATGCCTCATTATTGTATTATTTCTTTACTGGGAAACTTTGTAAAAGCAACACANTATTATTGTATTATTTCTTTAGAATGTTCCCAGTTTACTGGGAAACTTTGTAAAAGCAACACAGACTTTGCTACTGACTTCAGTGGAGTCAGGTCTTTATTTACAGGCTGATACAAGATTTCAGCTTTCATGGCTACTGTGGAAAAACATGGTTAATATGAATGACTATGAATCAGTTGCAGACTATGAATCAGTTGTGGACTATGTATCAGTTGGGAACTGATAGTACAGTGTAGGAGAACATGCTTCCTGCTGTGTAGGACAATCTTATTTTGCCTCAGACACCTATGCATTTGTGAACTCACTCTTATTCAATCATTGTAAGAATGCAAAATTGTCAGATCGGCTATGAATATTTCCCACTATCCTAATTATCTGTGTAGCTCTTCACAATTTCCTAGACAGAGCACAGATAGAGGCCCAACAAGTACCTAAGCAACGTGGGAGGAATAATGCATTGATCCCAAGCTAAACATATGCTTTTGCTATTTAGTTTCTCAATATTCAGTTTTTGGATTACATTTACTTCAAATCAGTCTGGAGAAGGCAGACCTGTATATGGAGCTGTATATCCTACATAATGCTTAGTTTGAATCATAGTTCTAAGAAGGTTTCAAATTCTCTTTTCAAGTCTGTCCAAAGTGTCAAATTTCTGGTAACTCACAAGTCTGAGGAATACTTTTTCTTACTAATGAGTTAACCTAAGGAATTTGTGGTTTGCAGGAGCCTTGGAAAGTTCAAATACTCATCACATAATGTCTGATGACCACTCATCTTCTCTCGTTGATTACTTTCAGTAGGGGGAAAGCACATACTGAACTTTCCCCATCCACGTCAAAACCACGAGTCGAACCCCTCACAGTATCCCCATGTCAGAGTAGAAATGCCGTCTCCGTACAGCATTTCGAAGCTAACTGGCCATCAGCAGTAACATTTTTGTTGTGCCATTTTAAAGTTTTCCTCAGCTGATTAGATGAAACAATTAATAAAATAAGAGAGCTATCCTGTTTCTACAGATGTACTTCAGTACCAACTTCTACCGACATTCATACTGTGTCTCCCACTAAAGCCAGCGGTGAGATTTGGCAACTGTAGTTGACAGGTAAACACTGGCATTTACTGATAAATATGCATTTGTTAGAAGGTCTCTGTGTCATCCCATGTAGGCACATTGAAAGAAAGCTGAATGTAAGTATCTCACTGCATGATGGCTTTTTTTCAGGCTTGAATAACCTCATCTAATATATTGAAATTAGTTTTCTTGAAGCATACATTGTGAAGCCAAATTTGCCATATTTTCATATTCATGTGATTTCGTTCTCTTAGCTCAAATTCATTAGTGCTTTTTGGTGGCATTCTGTAGAAAATACAGTTCAAATTCCTGGATGGAATTGAACATGCTAAAAAAGCTAACAAATTACCTGTTTTAATTCATCATAATTTATCTTTTTACCTTGGAGATAGCAAGGATGTGGCAGATTGTCCCAGTCAGTGTGTTACTGTGCTGAAGGAAGGATTTGCTGTTAGCTGTGGCTATCAGGAGGTCACAGCCTGGACTGGAGACCATGTCCTGGGAGACCACTAGGTGCTGAGCTCCTAAAATGGTCACCAGCAGTTGGCTGGAATGGTGATCACCTCTGTGCAGAGGACGGGGATCCTGAACAACCCCAGACAGAGGAGACGGGCAAACAGCCTGCTGAGCCAGACTCTCCTCTGCCTCAAAAAAGTGCCTTTCTCCTCTGGGGACTCCTTGAACAAAACTCCTGAAAGTAAGTGCCTGTGCTCATTTTTATTCTAAGTAGAGCAAGGGGTCATGGCTGTATAATGCCACCAGAGGAAGCGTCTTTCCTCCTCCCCAGTGGTAAGCTCAGTGTTCAGTGCAGTCATCTGTGACGTGATGGACAGAAGTTCAATCCCCTCTTCTCTCTGATGGGAATTCAAAGCCGCATCTTCCATCTTTAAGGAAAGCACCCACATAGCCCACTGGCTGTACCCGTCCCTGCTGCAAAAACATTTTATACCTCTTGTATACAGACTGTTCATTATAATATCAAATTCTGCCTAAACAAGCCTCAGAGTTGGGCAAGTGCTCTGTTTAACTCTGGTGTGATGCTCGCTTCATTTCTCTGCGCTGGTGCTTCCAAAAGAGGAGCAGGTAGAGTTGTCTGTCTTCTGGAATGGCTTCTACATTAGTGATGAGCAAGGAGCGGGGAATGGAAGTCTGAACCTGTTTACACCATTGAATAAATTATTTTGTTTTTTTCCATATCCTAGATGAATGCTTTAGTTGCTGGGGTTAAATTGGAGGGAAATTGTGTAGCATCTGCACTAAGCATCATGAAATGGGCATTTTTGGTGCATTCCTGTTAGCTCAAATCCATCGGAGACAGAGGGAGAAGAACCCAAAGAACATAGCAAATGTCCTGCTGGGTTTGATGGGGGTCATGGGGCCCTGGGCTTGGGCTGGGAGCCTGGTCTCCCACAGTCCCTTGTCCTCAGGCTCCTGGCTGTCCAGAGCAGTTGTGTTGGGGATGTCAGTGTCTACCTCTGCTTTCAAGGGTCCATTTCTGGGTCTGATTTCTTTTGAACATGCCAATACTGTCTGCCTCCACCAGCCCTTGTGGCGGCACCCTGCAGAAGTCCTCTACCAACAGCATTCCGCAGGTTCCTTGAATGCAGGCTGGGGCTGCGTGCTGCTTTGATGGAGCCCTGCCCTGCTGTGACAAGTCGCTGTGCCTGTGAGCACGTGTGGACATGCAGGCATTGAGCTCCTGGGGGCTTTGGTTTCAGCAGGTAAAGCATGGACGGAGAGTCACTGTCCGCAAGGCAAGGTGACAGCTGTGGGATGGCAGCAGGGATTGCAGTTTTGCTGCTGGGAGTCTGATTTTCCACCTCAGGACTTGATCTCTCTCAGAGTTTCTCCCCGCTCCCTTTACTCTCTTGAAGCGCGATGCCATATTTCCAATTCTTCTTTCGGCACAGGGACAATTAAAGACTCCAAACGCAGCCGATGAATAAAGCCTTGGGCTTTTCTAGTATGGACAATCACGTGAGGGAGAGAGGAGAAGAAGTAGCTGTAATCAATACACTGCTAATTAGGCCTTGCTCCCTGTTCAGCCTCATGCGGCTGTCTCATACTGCCCTGTGTGCTTACGGGCAGCGGGAAGCAGAAGGAAGAATTTAACTTAAACATTTGATTAACTCACTATTCCTTTCTTTCTGACTGGAATGGAATCAGCATGCAAATGCTGTTTTGTATTTTATTTTTTTGCACTGACAGCGCAGCTACACAAAAAATATTATGACCTGCTGCTGCCAAATGCAACTGAATGAATTATTCTGAAGCACTCCTGAGCCTGTCTTTGTCACAGTCTCCTATTTCAGTCCCTGTCATGCACTGTGCCTATCATTCATTATAGTTGATGGGTTGAGGGCAGAAAGGTGTCTCTTGCCTTGTTCTCTGGAGAATTTCATCTTGGCTGTCTCACCTTCAATCACTGCTAATAGCTCTGCTGGCACAAATTCAGGAAGGGGCTGTGAGGAGACAATGAAAATATTTCACAGGGTGTTTTATATTTTAATAGCTAGTTTTAAAAAAATGAATTTGCTGGAGCAGACCAAAACGAAGATTGCTTAGAGAGAATTTCTCTTACAAGCCTTTTAATTCAATTTTTTATTGTTATTAATCTTTAAGCCCTTTGCATTCCTGTTACTTTTTTTTCCCTATGAACTGCCATAAGGATTGGGTTGTACTTTGATTAACTAATGACCATTTATCTGATGAATTCATTAGGATGATTTACTGTTCAGCGAGTACTGTGTCGGAGGAAAGAACAAAATAGCACTGGTGCTTTAGTACTGTACGTCTGTAGGATGCTTACTCAAATTTTCAGCTGCCGCCTCTACCTGGACTTTAACCACATTGTGGCTGAGTTTGTGGCAGGTGTTCTGTCACTGCTCTGACGTCCTGAAAAGGTCATAGTAGAAGGGTGCAACAGAGCTCACCGTCTCGGCAGGAGCAGAGTGGATAACCCAAGTGAGGGTAGAATTGGTGTGCTGTTCTTAAGGTTTTTAGATTTTATTTACTGTCGTTTTCTTGTGTAAAAGGGGATTCCTGAACTGACTTTCTGACCTCTCTGTGCCACCATCTGAAAAGGCAGAACTGACAACCTAGTCCAGCTATTTGAGAAATACGATATTGTGGCAATAATCTTAAGTATTTCAGTGAGTATTTTTTTCAAAAAACTGTAATTAAGTCCATGAGGTAACAGATGCATTTAGGCATCCTCAGGCAAATATATTCTTTTGTTTATTTTTATCCTTGTTAGGTTTCAGTCAACTATCAAGTGATCAAATATCAATAAATGGAGACAGCTGTTTACATCAGTAGTTTGAATTACTATTTGTGCTTATATTGCTCTCATTTCTATAAGCATGCAGGTTACGTGCTTTTGGATAACAAGTGACGAGGAGGTTATAGCACATTCCGGGAACAAAGGCAGACAGCTCTGTTGTTGTCAGTATAACCTGTGATTTGGTTTGATTTTTGCAGCTACGTGCTGTTGTTTTTTCAGCAGTAGTAAATTCTGATTGTGCAAAAACTGGACAAGAAGGGCGCTGTTGAAATACTAGAGCGAGACAGAGAGAAGCAGGCTCCGTAGCGGGCTCTGTTGCAGGCACTCTTTGGCAAGGTGGGCTAATCCTCTAGGAAGACTCTTGCAAGATATAGCTTTTAGGTGCATGGGACAGTAAACAGGTAGAAGACTGTCATTCCTCCCGCCCCTCTCTGTTCGTAGTCTCAACTCTGGATGCCTGTGGCGCAGTGTGATAATCTTCTCGGTATCAGAAGGCACAATGAAAATAAATTATGGATCTGTGTATACTTTCCAGAGTGGTATGTAAAACTTAAATCTAGTTTGAAGAAAGTTTTGGTAAAAAATTAGTTGCTAAAGATGATTCTTAAGATTACATCAATGACATAAGTAACAATCTCTATTTCATTATTTGTTGTGTTTTCTTACAATTTCATTGCTTTGAAACAAATTAGACACTGTATGTTGAAGCACTTTGAAATCAACTGATTGAAGTGTTACCTTCTCACACTTCATTTTTTTCCCCTGGATTACAAGATTAGGATTTGTTTGGAAAGAAAATGGGGCATTTTTATGCTAGACTTGATGAAATCATTGTCTGCAACTGTCAAGACAAAAATGACTTGAAGACAGATCATCTCGTTATAGGAGGCTTGCTTCAGCAGTCTGGAACTTACAACCAATTTAGTTATGTCAAGGCATTAAACCTCCTTTTCAGTCAAGTCAAGGTGTGAAGTAGTAAATTAAATATGTTTTATCCAATTTTAATGATGACTATTTTTTAATTAGTTGCAGAAACAAGCAGTAAAGAAATTGTTAAACATTATAGTTGAGGAATTCAGAGGTTAAAATATTCACTTCATGACAAATGGAAGTGCTAACTGAACCTTTGTCCCTCACGTCATTACTTTCCAAGGGAACTACTAATGCTGCAGTTATTTTGCCGGCATGTCACCGAAATCTGTGCTCCAGGAGCACACCCGGCGAGCTCTGGTGGCTCACAGGCTTTTCGCTCCTGGAAGTGCAGTAGCCCAAAGCAACCCCCTGACACACACAAGGCGTGGGCAGGGGCTCCTCAACCCTCTCTGCAACCCTGGTGCGGTGCTGTGCTGCTTGCTGATGCAGATGGAGCAGAGCTCCCGCCCTACGTGCCAGGCGGTCCGACCCGCTGCTCTGTATGTGTCATCCCAGCAAAGGGACGGGTTACTGAGGTTTTGCCCACATGTGGTGTGTGTTGTGTTGATGGCCCGCGTTATGGTTTCTTTGGGGTATTCGCGAATGAAAACAAAAGGGAAGGGGTGCTGAATTAAATTTGCCTGTCATATATGAAACACAGGGACCCCAGAATACAGATTTGATGAATAAAAAATATGCATGTTGTTTATCCTCCTGTTTGAGCCATAGTAGGAAAGTTAGCAAAGGTCTTTTAAAATGTATTTTTATTTTGACTTCAAAAAATACCGATCTCTGAATACTCGTTTAGACAAAATCCTCAAGAAAACATGAAAATATGAGTCAGCTCTTCTAAATAACTGCATTTTAACAGGGTGTAGAATACAATTCTTTCCTTGCTTATGTTGTGTGAATACAACCCCATCTCTGTTACATCCAGCTGACACAGAAAACAAGCCCACTCTTTGATTAGTACAGGAAAACGTGGATTCTGCCTGTATGAATAATGGAAGTGGTGCCTGAGTCTATGTTTATCTAGACTTAGCAGTCATTAAATTGTTTTATCTTGTCATGTGAACTTATCTAAGAGACTTTCACTCAGAGTGAGATAGGCAGAGGTTACAATCTCTGGAAAGTGCCAGACCGTCACTTCTAGCATCTTCCACACCCCTCACCCCACATTTCTAATCTCACTAATGGTATTGTGACTGTTCCAGCGCTTATGGAACTCGTAACTGGAAGGCTGCACAGAGACAAATTCATGCGTCCAGTCATGGGCACTGCTACTTCTATTCCGGTTCTATTGGAAGGGGCTCAAAATGAGTTATTCTTGTCCTCTTCCATTAAGCATTCCTCTGCTTAGTAGCATAAATGTAATTAAGATTGTGGGCCTCATGACTCTTTTTAACGGAATTAGATCTCATGACTCACTTGGGCATTATCTGAAGAAAGTCTCCCTATACAAAATGACTCAATCACTAAGATTGCTGTCTGGCAGCATGCCGAGATATTAGGACCCAAAGAGCTAGCACTTAATCTGATTTAGGGACGTCTTTAATATTTTCTGAACACACACACACAAGCCTATGCCAAACCCCTTTTCCTCCAAAAAAAGAAGTTGAGGATTTATTTTAAGCACACTCTGCACTCTGAGATGTCTTACAACATTATTGATCCTTTTAAAGTAATTGCACTTAATTCTGAAACATTTTGCAAAATTTCAGATGAAAAAATAGTGCATACAAATCAGGACAAAGTTGAGGGCAGGGAGAAGGTCACTGAGCATTGGAGGCTGAGACTACCGGCAATTTCATTGGTTTAATAATTTTTCTTTTTTTCCTTTCTTGATCTCAAGATTGAGTAAAAGAATGGAGTCAGACTAAATATCCGTTATTCAATCTCCACCACCATATTCAGTCGCTAATGCTTAGGAAAATGTGATGGGAAGCAGCAAGCGTTCTTCTAGTATGCTCTTCCAGATTCTGAGTGTAGGTAGTAGAGGGACTTCTTGTCCTGAAGGTTGTTTATATTTAAAATCTCCCAGTGGATTAATCTTCCCTCAAGAGATTCAAGCATTTTTGATCCCACTTTAAGCTTCTATGGCATTCAAAGTACACTTATGTACTGCACAAAAAGGTAACCAATCTCTTGGTTTGACACCTCCTGTCTGAATATTTAATGAGTATTTCATAGTTCTTTTGTTGCAAGCAATAGGAAATAATTGTTTGCTGTTCATTTTTCCATGCTTTTCATGACTTTTTGGCCCGTCTGACCCCCTCCTCCCAGAGATCCATGTTCCAGTCTGAAGAATTGTAGCATATCTAGCCCATCTCTTGAGGGTGAACAACCAACATGTCATCCAAGACTCCAAAGACCTGCAGCCTACAGCTGCTGCAGAAACCTTGGATTGTCCAGACAGGAGCTTGTCTGCCAGTGAGAAGAAAAGAAAAACCTGATAACGCTTGCTATGACTATATCCCTAAAATCAGTCATTTATATGTGTCCTGAGATGATACTTGCATACAAAAGGCCTAATTTTCAGGCATGCTGATTTGTTACCAAAAGCCAATGGAATAAAGAGGAAGTGCAGGTTCTTCTTGTACCTCTGCAGAGGTGTCTGATACGACTTTGTCCCGTTGTAGATATCCAGGCTCAGAAATGCTGGCCAAGATTTTAAGTGTGTTCTTCCTGTTAGAATTATTGCCACATTTTATTATTTCTCTGCTGCTTGCCAGAAAGCTGATATTTCCTCCCTGTAAAAGGAAGAGGGAATAATTAATAATTAAATTAGCACAATGAATCATTATCAAAATAGTTTCTATCAAGTATAAAATTTCTCATGGCAATAAATGCTGAGCAATGTCATTCTTTATACTTGTTTTAGCCTGACAGAGGCAAACACATCTTCACTTATGATAAGTCACTAAACGCCATACATTGTTAAAATCAGAACGGTGAACTTTCATTTGTCTAAAATGAAAATGTGTGATATGACACAGAACTTTATGGAACATCAGTGGATATAAAAGAATATAGCAATACCTATTTAGTGATTATGCAAGATCCTTTTAATTGCTGAAAGAGTTTTGCCACGCACTGGTGCTGAAACTACATCATAGTCTAGAAAGATATTAAACACTCGGCAAAACTTTCTAGAAAAGCTGTTTTCTTAGGGTTTAATGTAAGCAACAACTGAATGTGTGCAACTTTAATACATCAGTTCGAGAAAACACTGGCTGCTACCCATTACAGCTACTCTAGAATATATGTGTGATGGATGTGATGCACCAACAGGCACTCACCTACAGCTTTGAACAGACCCACCTGAAATAATAGACTCTGCCAACGCACTGAGATGTTAGGCCTGTGCTTACCCACTGCTGAAATAGAGCCAACATGACAAGTTTTTTGTGCTTGGAGTAAACATCAAGAAAGTTTAAAATAGTAGTAATTGTTAAATTCTGGCTTAACAGAAGGGCCTGGTCTGTTGTTCAAGTCAATGAGTGAAAAATCTGCCCCCTCTGAAATAAATGGGCACTTCGCCATTGACTTCAATGGTGCCAGGGGAGAATATGTGGCCTGTAGAATTATTTGCCTGTAGATAAGGCCCATAATATTCAAAATGTTTCAGAAAAAAAGTTGTGGCATTATTATTTCTGATTTATAAAGGAGAAAACCAGAGGCACCTAGGTAAAAGACTGATAATTCCCAGACTCTGAGCCATGAGCTTTCCTGGCTCCCTGCATGGAGAGTTGTTGGTTGTTCAGAAGAGTGTGTAAAGCAAGACACAAATATAAAATATTTGGAAACTCCACCACCTGGCACTGAAAGTACAAGGAGTCAGTTGTCTAAGACAGCGTAATTTGTTTTTCCCCTTCATGAATCTACAAAATACTTTAGAAAACTGTGAATAAGCAGCCTAATCAGTCAAAACTTTTGATTGCTTTCAGCACAGCAGTCTTCTGAACACCCTGAAAGGATTGCACTGAGTGAGTGGTTTAAATGATTACTAATGCATTTACAATGCCTTTCCCCACAAGCTATGGTTAGTTTTGTTTCCAGCCCCTATTTTGGCTTAAACGCTTTCTTTGCAGGGCCCATAACAACTGTGTTAATGCTGACATTTTTTAGAGCAAGTGTTTAGTTTTCTGAGCCGGTGGGGCTAACATAAGGAAACCAGGAGGCAGCTGTGCATGTGATCAGGCATCTTTCTGTAGACTTTTGACAAAATTTTCTGTATTGTTCTTTACCAAAGGGGTGGAAGGCAGGAAAGGTCAAAATCCTACTATCGGAATGCTGGGCCTCCAAGGTGTGACTCTGTCCTTGGGCTGGTCTTGGTGTAGCAAAGCTTCCCCTGAACTGTGCTGAGTGCTCGTGCAGCTGCTCCATCTATTCTCCTTTCCACTCTGCTGCCAGTAAAGCAATACAGTGAAAATACTGTGTGCTTTCAGGTAAGAAGAAAGGATAGAAAAAAAAAAAAAGAAAAAAAGAAAGAAAATATATCTTTCAATTACAAGGACTGATTCCCTTTTAAAGAAATGGAATACAAACCAAAATACCCTCATGTAATGCCCTCTCGCATCTCTTCTCTAATTTTGACTTCCTGAAACATTTACGATTTTGACTTTCTTTTTTTTTCTGTGCAACACATGGTCTTTACTGGAGAAATTAGTCTGGTGCCTCTACAAAAGCTGAACTTTCCTTATCTGAACAATGTCCATTCAGTCTGACAGATACACTGCTTTATTAAATTACTTAAAGACACTGACAAAGCCCATAACTATGAATCTTAATCTTAAGGAACTCAGTTCTAATTTGTACAATGGCTTCCACTAGATTAGCACAGAGAAAAGATAAAGTAAAAAGCTGCCTCTGTGTGCAAGCTAGACAGTGCACAGCAAAGCCCAAAATCAATAAAAGCAGCAGAAAGTCTGCTCCTTTAGGCATTTACTCATGGAGTGAAGGCATTTATATCATCAAGTTAACTGGGTTCCAGAGCAGGCTTTATTTTATATGGGATTTTCCCTTTCAAGGAAGAGCAATTTCATTGTGGAAGCAATAGTTTTCTTCTTCGTCTTAGCAGAAAAAAGATATCACACGTTTATAAATATAATAATAATTTCTTGTGACTTATTTTGGATCCTTCATAAGGGCAATTCTACTAGCAGAGAAAGGGAATACATGGTTTTCAGCTATTGGTCAGCCAGAACACACCCCTACCTGTGTGGGAATTTCAAGACATATTTTTCATCAGGGTATTCATACATTCATACATTCATTCATACACGCTGGAAGGGAGGGATGCCATCCANAATGTCATTCTCGGTGGTTGTGGTCTCATATAAACGAGGGCATTTGGATATTTTCTGAAATGTGATGTAAGGTGTGTGAATGTAGAGTCATAGAGTCACTCACAGTGGAGGCACCTACTTTTATAGTTACTGCATCTGTTAGGTCGGTTAATGTGCGCACCTTTGGGCTCATCAGCTGGGGTCCCTCCCTACTCATTTTAGATGCAGAGCTTTTTCTTTATCTCTTCACTACCTGAGGAAGCTCTGACTACTCTAAATGGAAAGAAACAAACATCTCCAGAGAATGCTCCTTTTCATACAAGGCGAGTAACTACAGTATGTGTGATAAGCCACCATTTCCTGGTGCCTCTTTCTCGTTACCTAAAGCATAAGGAGCTGAAGGTTACTCACTTAGACTTACACAGGTAAGACTTAGGTGAGATAAATCACGTGTTTTAGATATCAGAAGATTACAAGAGGCAGATGTTTATGTCATGCAGTTCTAGTGCAAATCCACAGGGTTAATTATTACAGCTCCTACACAGGAAAAAAGGTCAGTCGCTTCCAAAGAAAGTCCCATACGAGATGCTTAACAAAATAGCCAGCATGGGCATGTAACTCTGATGTTCCTCTCTTTCCCCTGGCTCCCAATTAAATGTCCAGTCTAGAAAAGTGTTGTCACAATATTTAAAGACTTCTGCAGAACTAGGTGGTTTTGTGTGGCATGTCCCACAACAGATGGAGGAAGTCAAATCTTGACCACAGTGAGAGACGTAATGCCTTATGATATATTGCCTCCTACTAGCAGGAAAAAAAAAGAAGGTTTTATCTCCTTTTCTTGTCACAACATCACATCATTCATTAGTGCTGGCTGTGGAGCTGCAGTAGTTCACTATGCATCTCTGGAGCAAAATGCTCAGTAACAAGAAATAGGTATTTTGGTTTTAGATAAAATCATGGAAAAATTTGAGTTGGAAGAAACTTCTGGAAGTCAGCTAGTCCAAGCTCTTGCTGGGCACTGCTCACCTCTGAGAAAAGGCTGAGGAGATGTCTTTAAGATGAGATGAGTCCTGAGCTTCTGCTTCTTTCCACTGACTCTGGAAGGAGTGAAGCTCAGATGTAGATATTGATGCTCCATACATACGTAGACAGTACGGAGGAGCAGGATAGAAAGCAAGAGCAGTTTCTTAGACCACTGCTATAAAAAACATTTCATTTTTACCATGTCAGGGTCTTGTGCAAGTGGATCACAATGTCCATAACGCTGCCTTCAGATAATGAAAGCTCACTGTGACTTGTTTAGACTGGATGTGAAGCATCAGCAATGTGTTCAGCTGCTGTAAGTGTAGTCTTCTGCTGCAGACAATGCCGTGAATAGCATACAGTGTATCAGCAGGTGGTAGGAAAGTACATCTAAATAGCTTAAGATC
>VUYV01000400.1:595323-625618 GCA_008711295.1 Anarhynchus alexandrinus
CTCAGAAGGTACTTTGTGTACTTGGATACTCTTCTAGCACAGGAGCTGTTATGGAACTTGGCTTGTGGTAAATTATATTAGAGAATAAGGTTAATTTATTTGATTACATTTGCCATTGTGGGGCAAGCATGAGCAATTTAGAGGATTAAACTGGAGCTACAAAGAAATGTGAGAAGTCCATTTAGGACTCTCAAAGTTTGATTATGTTGATAAGAGAGCGTCTTGTGCCAAATGAACATTGGAGTGGCCCTCTGATTACTTTTCAGCTGTACACTGTAATTTCATTATGGTCACCTTGAACGCGGAGTTGTATCAGTTCCTTACACACTGACTCATCTCCGCTACTCTCCATTACTCCATAAAGGGTCAAATCTCACATGTCTTGCTTATTCCTCCCCTACAGAAAATTCCCACAGGCATCTAAAACACACATGGTTTTGATTCACAACTGATTTGGGGCAATATGTCCATGGAATATTCAAGTGAGTGACCAACATGGCCACATTGAAGGATGCAATGGCCCTTAGTTCGTGCATTTTGGATTGATCTCTGCATACAACATCCTGGAGGGCAATGCAATTTTGGAAGACTCCCCTTCCATTACCCAGAGTGAGAAGAGAGTACAGCCGCTGTTTCAGGCACTCTACAGCACTCCTGTTTGGCTGCAAACTGTATGACATTGCTGGTGCACTGAGCACCATGGCTGTAGCAGGTTTCTGAGCACTAGAGAAGGCATTTAAGCATTTGTCTTTTGTCTATGAGCCACAATTTTATTGTGAGTCATATCTTGAAGTTTTATATTATCAGAAAGATGCCATTGTGCCTGGCATTTATAAATGAATCTGCAGTTTGCTGTAAGCACATAAATTATGCAGTAATATGCTATACAGTTTGAACAACAGTAACTTTTTTCCTTCTATTTTTTTTTTAAATTAAATTGGAAAAGTACTGTATTAAATGCTTAACCATTAAATATAAATAGAAGGGGGAGAGTGGCTACAGAGTTGTAATCCATTGCCTGTATACAAGTCAATCTGAAGCAATTATATAGAACATCTCAGACAATGCGGATGGAGCAGGCAGAGGACCACCTATCATCTATATGCTATAAAGGAAGGATCACAGTTTAAAAAGCACTTCTCGCTGGGAAGGTTTGACAAGTCAATCACAGTAGTGACCACCTGGTTATCTGCTTGACTAGGGCCAGAGCTGGGGTCATCACCTTCTTTTCCACCTAAATGTGGGTTTGACTGAGACTGAACACTTCCTGCATCTTGTTATTAGAGTAAATAAATTTACTGAATCAAAGAATGTCACACAGGTATCTCATAGAATCATAGAACTGCCTAGGTTGGAAAGGACCTTTGAGATCATTGAGTCCAACCATGAACCTAACACTGCCAAAACCACCACTAAACACAACATTTACCCATCTTTTAAATACCCCCAGGGATGGCGATTCCACCACTTCCTTGGGCAGCCTGTTCCAATGCTTGACAACCCTTTTGGTGAATAAATTATTCCTAATACCCAATCTAAGCCTCCCCTGGCACAACTTGAGGCCGTTTCTTCTTGTCCTGTCACCTGTTACTTGGGAGAAGAGACCGACCCCCACCTCGCTACAACCTCCTTTCAGGTAGTTGTAGAGAGCGATAAGGTCTCCCCTCAGCCTCCTTTTCTCCAGAGCAAACAACCCCAGTTGCCTCAGCCACTCCTCATAGGACTTGTTCTCCAGACCCCTCACTAGCTTTGTTGCCCTTCTCTGGACCCACTCCAGAATCTCAGTGTCTTTCTTGTAGTGAGGGGCCCAAAACTGAACACAGTATTTGTGGTGCGGCCTCACCAGTGCCGAGTACAGGGGGACGATCACTTCCCTAGTCCTGCTGGCCACACTATTCCTGATACAGGCCAGGATGCTGTTGGTCTTCTTGGCCACCTGGGCACAGTGATGGCTCATATTCAGCTGGCTGTCAACCAACACCCCCAGGTCCTTTTCTGCTGGGCAGATTTCCAGCCACTCTTCCCCAAGCCTGTAGCGCTGCATGGGGTTGTTGTGACCCAAGTGCAGAACCCGACACTTGGCCTTGTTTAACCTCATACCATTGGTCTTGGCCCATGCATCCATCCTGTCCAGATCCCTCTGTAGAGCCTTCCTACCCTCAAGCAGGTCAACACTCCCACCCAACTTGGTGTCGTCTGCAAACTTACTGAGGGCACACTCGATACCCTTGTCCAGGTTGTTGATAAAGATATTAAACAGAACCGTCCCCAGTGCTGAGCCCTGGGGAACACCACTTGTGACCGGCCACCAACTGGATTCAACTCCATTCACCACCACTCTTTGGACCTGGCCATCCAGCCAGTTTTTTACCCAGTGAAGAGTACACCCACCCAAGCCATGAGCAGCCAATTTTTCCAGGAGAATGCTGTGGGAGATTATGTCGAAGACTTTACTAAAGTCCGGGTAAACAACATCCACAGCCTTTCCCTTGTCCACTAAGTGGGTCATCTTGTCACAGGAGGAGATCAGGTTTGTTAAGCAGGACCTGCCTTTCATGAACCCATGCTTACTGGGCCTGATCACCTGGTTGTCCTGCATGTGCTGCATAATGACACTCAGGATGATCTGTTCCATAACTTTCCCAGGCACCAAGGTCAGACCGACAGGCCTGTAGTTCCCTGGATCCTCCTTCTGGCCCTTCTTGTGAATGGGTGGGACCTCCCCAGTTAGCAAGGACTGCTGATAAATGATGGAAAGTGGCTTGGTGAGCCACTCATGAGATAATGTGATGTCCAGAGCTCTCTGCCCCTAGAGCAATCAGTGACTTCTTCAGGGGTTTCCACCTTTCAGTAAGAGTGGAGTGATAGTCTGTGCTTAAATGCTCAAATCAGTGCCATCATCTCTCTTTTCCACCCTGCAGCCTATACCTGTACCTACGATGATCTGCCTGAGTTCCTTAGGAAGAACCACTGTTACCTCCCCTCATGTGGAAGCCAGAGGGTTGACATTTGCTCGCAAAGAGCCACCTTAGTGTTATTATGAGGCAGCATATCTGCACTGTGGATGTTATGTTCGTCACAGTTGCTGCTTTATTTCATGATTCTTTTGGCTAAGATGGTACAAATTACACTGGGGAGTGGCTATCAGTTTGCACTAGGGAAAAGTAAACAATTTACTTGACTTTTCTGATCATCCTAGAGATTTTTTTTAAAACTACACTCTTTTTAGTATGCCACCCCTTGGCTATTTTTCTACTTTCAGAGAGCAAATTTCAAGGAGAGACTCTCATCTATCTTGCCCTGAACCTGCCAGAATACTGTAGACGGCTCTGCTACCCGGTGTTCATAGGGCCAGATCGAACCATTGATTTTTTACATGGAACTCCCCATTGCCCTGAACAAACTGTACTGAGGAAAAGCTAATGGCATAGCTATGGCCCTTATAGATGAACAAGACCTGGTTTACCTGACATTTTGTTTTGTTTTGCAATTCCTGATTGAAACAATTCTCTGTTAGTATGCATTTGTTTCTTTACCTGCCTTTCAACCTTTTTGTAGTAAAGTAGTTGAGAGAAGAATGCTCAACTTTATCGTATGCAGAGAATGGGTTACTGCTGTTCTCATCTATGACAGATTAATAAATGGAAAAATTACTTAATGATTTTTTTTTTTTCTGTGTCTGCTCAAACCTTTGACACTTGCAATTACTACTGCACCTTTGAGAAAGAAACTCACGCTGGAACCTGGGTTGTTTTGGAGGGAGATCATAAACAGCTTCTCCCATATCACTGTGCAAAAAATGACACAGTGTACTCTTAACCACTGGTGATTTCTCAAAGTTAAGCAAGGAAGATGATGTTGGCTGGCTGACTCCTATGCTTGATGTACAAAAGGGGTTCCCACAGTTCCTGCTCTGATTTGTAGAAAAAAAATGACCTCTAGAAGAAATGGAAGGATGTATGCCAAGGGTGAAGCTATATGCTTTACCTTTAGACCAGCTGGTGGTCCTAGCAACTGGACTGTACTCCAGATGATAAATTTTATCTCCTGCTCTGTAGGGTGATGGGTAGACTTAACCCTCTTTCTCACTCACAGCATGGCAATTTTCTAGTACTGTCTGGATGGAGGCGTGATGACAACATAAGACTACTGAAGGCCAAAGCTATCATGTATCAGAGAGACAAGACTGTGTAAAATGACAAAATAACCATAAAAATATGCAAATCTCCTTTTCACTCTGAACACAAATCTATAGTAACTGCCAGGAGGGCAGAAATACAAGACAAAGAAAATGTATATTAATCATTTACTTTAAATATAGGATTTCAAAATAGAGAGCTGTCAACCATGAATGAACTATTCTTTCTCTTGGAAAAGAGAAAGCTTGCAATGAGTTTTCTGCTTTCCCAGCAGCTTATTACAAGAACTTGTATGCTGCCCCCGTAAGGTTTTGCTGCAGAGATTTCAAATTTTGTACCCACAAAATGATAGATGCCTAAAATTAAGGTCAGAGAATGTGTTCTTAGGAATCTATAAAGGGTTTTCTTACTATGTGTGCTACTGGGAGTCCTTTACGCTGTATAATCATAATGATTTCCTTCTATTTGGCAGTATTCTAATGATTTCTGCATTCCATCTTCATTCTAACCTCCCTGCCACTGCAAGGATTCATTTCCCTATTTTATTTGCTTAAAACATTTCTGTAACTTTTCATATTTTTCCTCAGGCCATTTGTGAATATTTATGCAAAACTTGGGCAGAGGGGAAAGAAAATGTTTTGAATACTTTCAGCTCAGGGAAAGGGAATAAAATGCAGAACCATGCTGGTTTTTGATGGACTAGCTGATTTCATTCCATGGTTAATAGTAGTGTGCTGTGATTCTGCCGTATAGTAGAGAGTATATTCTTCCAGCAGAAAAGAAAAGCTCTCATGATTTATCCCTTAGTGGCACTGAACATCTGCTGACGTTTCTTTTATTCCCTCTATTTCTCTTTTTGCAAGCCCATGAGAGAAACAGCTTGCTCGCTTTACAGGCTTGGAGCCCGTTTTCTCCCTTCAGGAAAGAGCCACGTATTTCTGCATCAGCATGCTGAATCATTGCCATGTTTGTTGTAGATGCCCCTGATTAAATTTCGGGATAACCCAAGAGAGGCTGGCTTGCCCCATGGACAAATGTTCAGGGCGGTAGACTGAAAGAACAGTTTTCCAAGAGCTGATCACTTTTGGGCTGGTTACTTTTGGGCTGCCCTTCAACGGGCAGCATGGTTAGCTGTGCTAGTCTGGGTGAAAGGTGGCAATCACTTGTTGCTTCTAAAGCTGAACTGTTTGATTTACTCAAGTAGTTTTCAAGCTCCCTCTGTACTACCTGAATACAGCAGTAAAAATTACAAAGGCAGATTAGCTGACTTCAGATTTGCCTGTATACGTTTCCTGCTTTAGGCTTGCGGAAGTCTCATCAGGACCTCTGCCTGGGACCAGAGACATTAAAATTGTCCTGCTTGAACAACCAACTTTGAAATTCCCTACACACTTTATAAACACACGTTTGGAAAAATACAACAAAGAACAGCAGATCTCAGGAATCTCATCCTGTATCCATTGCACTATCTAGAAGGTTTCCATTGTTTTTAAAGAAGATGGAATTGAGCTGCTGGTTTGAAACTGGGATTTTCTCCTTTAAACAAAGAGGAAGAAGATTATAGGTTCTGAAGATAAACAGCTATTTCTGAATGAGGGATTGCTTAGGTAGTTATTTGGTGGGGGTGGAGGTACTGGGAATTTAAAGTGTTCTGTTGTCAGAAGTGACTGAATGAGAGGGTCTGTGTAGAGTAAAAGCAAAAGGGTGTGTTATCTCCTGCGTTGGTCCTCTCTATTGCACACTGAGCATCATGACGCTGGTTTGGTTTACAGGTAGATTTCAGTCTCTCTTCCTGCAAATAATCTCTGTAAATGTGCTTTGTCTTATCAAATGAAAACTCAGCAGTGACAGAAAAATGCCCTGACTAGCCTGCAAGGTGAACAACACTATTAATCCATTTTATGTCAGAGACTGTTCCCAAACTACCAAATTTTGCAGAGTAGTTCTATTGCAATTTGGGCTCAAGATAAGAGGTCTGGCAAGAATAACTGGAAAAGACATTCCTAATGAGGAAAGAGAAAACACCGGTAGGTGTTATTTCTATGTTTCTCCTTTGACTAAGATCCAGCACCTTTACCTCACAGGAGACTACATATACATTGTGAGTAAATTAAAGCCATTTGTACTCAATAACTGTAACAATCAACTGGCAGAAAAGTTAGAAAATCATTGCTTGCAAAATTTTCAGATGACCTCAAGCTATTGGATAAGTAAATAAAGACAGGAACAGGCTAGTCATACAGAGTGAGCTGGATTATTTTGTAAAGTGGGTAGATCTGAGTTGTGGGCTTTTGAAGACAACTGAATTCAAGAATGTGGATTTTGAAACAGAGCATATGGACCCCACTTTTGAGATAGGATTCTGTAATGTTGTGACATCAAAAAGGTCTTGAGAGAGAGGTATACAACAAGCAGGGCAGGCATTTCCATTGAGATAGTTAGCTGAAGAGCTGATGTGACCTGTGGAGGTGTAAGCAAAGGCACAGGTAGGAGGAGAGGCAGGGCTCTCTGTGTAACCGCTAGCAAGGCCATCACTAGAACACTTCAGCTCTGGGGTGCCCATTTTGAGAATTCTGCTGAAAAATTGAAAAGGTTTTAAAAGAGTCTAAGCTGTAGTCTGGAAAACAGGTAGAAACCTTAACACAATTATCTTAAATTATTCAAGTTGCAGATGTGATTTCCTCATTGCCTACAGATACCTACGTGTAGGAAAAGCTTCAGAAAACCAACAGCTCTTTAATGCAACAACAGAAAATATAATGAGAACTCAAGACTGCGATCTTTGCTAGGCAAATCAGGATTTTAAAGAAGGTGCAGATATTTTAAATGGTGAATATGGCCTATATCCTGGAGCAATTCAAAGTAGATGTGGTGTATTCCCATTGCTAGAAGTTTAAGAAACCTGGCTGGATATGTTTCTGAAACACTTAATTCAGATTCAGCCAAAGTTCAGAGCTAATATGGAAAACATTAGGTGAAGTTCTAGTTCTAGGGGTTACACTAAAAGATTAATGGTTCCTTCTGGCTCAAAGATTGATGACCCTTTAAGAAAGTCCTGTGTTAGTGAAGAGGGATGCTGTCAGCATCATTGACTGTGCTGAAAGTGGTAATATCACAACACTGCTTAGTATTTTAGTATTAATAATACTTAGCCAAGGAATCTGTACAGTTTCAGATGCGTGACTGGGGGCAGGAACCTCTCCCCTTTTTCAGTCCCAGCCACCCCTCTATCTGATTTGGATGGCGAGATGGGCCATAGGAACTTCCTGACAGGAACCTGACCCCATGGTGGAGCAGGATGACAGCAGGACTCCATCCATCTCCCTCGGTGGCCTGAAGCAGGGGACTTGCTGCATCAGCATAGCTGTCCCCCTCACCCACCCGTACGTTCCCCATATGACCCTGCTTATTCACCAACTCTGCTCTGACGGCTTGCTGTGGAGAAGGAAGAGTGCTGCCACTTGAGGCCGGGAAGGGGTAAAGGAGCAAACTGTAGTGAAAAGACTGTGCAGAGAGCTTAGTCCAGCTCTGGTGAGAGGGACTAGGGAGGAGGCACAGGTGGAAGCACAACAAGACCAAGCAGCCAAGGGCTGGGCTAGTCTGTGCAGCACTCCTGAAGCCAGTATGAAAAACAGCTTGTTTAGCACCTGATAACTTTGTTAGTATTCATTAATTGTGATGGGGTGACAAGACCCAACAAAAGGAGTTGGAACATTCCTAAGAACTAACAATACATGGAGGTGGGTGCATGCATATAAAATAGTCTTCCTGGAAGGAGGAAGACCTTTAATTCAGGTCTGAATGAGTTGTGGTGCTTTCAGGAAGAGCCTTCTCGGATGCAGGACTCAAAACTTCTCTGCTGGGTCAGTGGACAGCCTACTAAACCGGCTCAAAATCATAGCTCTGAGCTTGGCCCAGCTGAGGAGATCTGAACTGGGCCAGGGACCTAGGATCTCAGCTATGGGAACAGCTTTACCAGAACCAATGCAGAAGGATTGTAAGGAGACTGACAGTAGTCCACATCTCATTTGTGCTCAGAAAATAATCTCCCATTTTGATTGTGCCAACTAGCAGAGTTACAGGAACTTCTTGTTCCTGGCATTGGATTTCATGTCAGAGGGAAAGCCGGTGTCTATTGCCTGTGAGTGGGGAGGGTTGCCTCCATACTATGCAGTTACCTTGCAAGGGCTCTTTCATAAGTTTTATAGAGTCCAGTAAACAAATAGACAAACTTTTCTGAACTTAGTCAAAGACCTGTAAACATCAAAACTTACTCAAGGTTGTAAATATATCTCCATATAGAGTCTGGATGCCTTAAATCAAAGAGCTTCCCAGTAAAGCAGAACAGAGCAATTATGTCCATATCCAGAAACAAATTATGTTCACCTTGTAATTTGATTTTGATGTTATGTTTTGCAGTTATCTCCTTTGGCTCTGAGTCATTATTTGTAGTGGAAATACTGACACATGTAATGGCTCATAACAGCATATGGAAAGCAGGACAAAACTTTCCACCCTTCCCTCTGCCTCTGGTCACAAGGACTCATTCACTCGTCTTCTAGCAGCAGACAAACATTAGACTGCACATAGTCATAGCATATTTGTGTGCACCTGGGAAATGCTGAAAAAGCTTTTTATATAAGTGACTGTGATTTTTAGCTGATTGTCATACATGTGGAGCATTAGAAAGGAAGAAAGACTTCTGAACACTGAGGCTTACCAGGGGTGTTTTTCTGATGTCTTGAGAGGTTTTTGAGTTTTGTGTAACTTATTCCACTCTCTCTGTGAATTCTTCCTCTAACTTCTATGCAATTAAGACAAATTGGTTCCGGAGATGACTCTAGGGATCTCATTGGAGCTGTATTTTTTTTTTCCTCTGCAATCCGAAAACCTGGAAGAATGGGTAACTCTTCCTAGTACTCTCTTGCAAAGCAGATAAGGGGAAAAGAAATGGATCCAATTGAGAAGCCCAAGAACTGCCTTTAAAAAAGGTCTTGTTACAAACTAAGCCAAAGCCATTCTACTACCTCTGTAGGCAGCACCAATGTAAAAACTGGACAAAACTGCAACAAATGGCAACTAAGCACTGCTTTGTTCCAAATTTAGAGAAGCTGCCTTCCTTCACTTCCAAGTTGTAGACGCAGAGTTAAAACAATGACTTCTTTTATTTTGTATTGCCAGATTTCAAGGTAAAGTTAAGCCCAGTTATCGATGTTAAAAATATAAATCCATATATTGTCAGTAATATAATAAATTCCCATTATTGAATGATAGTAATCTATATTAGTTTTGTATTTCAATATTCTCACTTTCTCAGATCAGAAGGTGCTCGCTTTCAGACAGCTGATTTTAATCTGTATGTTGCTCTTCAGCATCAAATGGGATTAGACTAAAGTAAAGACTTGCACTATTTATCAGCAACCTTCTAAGAAACAGAAAATAAAACCCCTCTCTAAACTTACATAATCTCCAAAAAGCAATGGTGTTTTCCAAGATTTTATTGCTGTGACTGCATATGGAATATAGTCCCTTGTACTGAGATTTATGTAGGTAGAGTTCTGTAAAAACAAGGAAAATATTGACTCCTGAAAACATTCTAATTATATGTATTAACATTTTATGCCCCTGACAGCTAAGAGCAATACTTGAAGCTATATCCATAAAAGTACTTCTGACTCATTGCCCAGGAAGACTATTGCAGTGCAGCATACTTTTTTTGCTGAGTAGAGTGAGACTGAGAAGGCATTTAGATCCTGAAAATCCTGTTCCACTACCAAGCATGCGGGCGTTGTGAGCTGCCACAGCTGCTGTACTGCCTGGCAATTCTCCTTCTGCACATCTGCATGACTGCCTGCGCTCAGCTGGACAGAGATTTCACAGGAGACCATCTAGGAGCTGGAAAACTCACTCTTCTGTCTATATTCCTCCACAGGGCTTGATCTGATAAATCTTTTTATTAAACTTATAAAACTTTCCCACAGGCTTTTGGTAAAATGTAGCCATGACTACTTTTTCTTTTTTTTTAATATACAAGAAGTAGGTATGGTGTTCCTTTTTCATTAACTTGCCAGTGATTGGACCGTTTGCCAAGAAGTGGGAGGATTTCTGCCTTTGAGCAATTCCCCTTCAAGCCTGAGAAGGTTCAGAACTACGTGTCCAATCTCCTAGGAGAAGCTGTAATTATAAGATTAAGCTAGGTCATGGCATCATCAACTCTTCACCTGTTGGAAAGAGGCCACTTTGCTGAAAACCCTCTGCAAGATCCACTGGGTGAACAGAAAGAGGCCTCTGTGGCTGCTGTCTAGGACAACCACCAGACTGAATAGATACTTAGTTCCCGAGTTTGGATAAAACAGGAAAGAGTGAGAACTTGAATTTGGGGGGGAATCTGGGCTAGCACAACTGCTTGCCTATATTTTGGTTTGATTCAGCAGGAACCAAACCTTTTTTTAGTTTGTTTGCTTGATATTTTTTTGTATGTCAATAGATTCAATACATAACATTTGTACTTCGCAGTACAGAAGAACCTGTCTCACTTAACAGCTGGAGGAAAGGGTAAATCTGTAGGATTTTACAAGTATATTTGCAAAAGAGGGCAAAAAGTCCAAAGGAGAAAACGTCAGACCTTTGAGTCTGCATACCAATAATCCCTGCAGCCAACAGCTGTGCAAAGGCATAGGAGTTTACAGAAGTTCTTTTGACTGGTGATGAGAAAAATAATTATGAAAAGGCATAAATATTTGGTGGACTAATGATTTGAGGTTTGTAGGGCAGAGTTCAGGCTTCCAGCTTCAAGGTACTTGGCTGTCTCTGTACTAATAAATGGGATGTGCCTGATGCTGTTCTCTGCACTGAGGCCAACTGGCAGAGCAATACTTGAATTACCCTGTTAAGTTCTCTCATTCTCTGAAACAAGGTGTTTGAGTGAAGGCTGGGTGATATCAACCTCAAAGACCTTTGAAAGACTGCTCTCATCATTATTGCATGTGACAAAAAAGGGGAAGTTTGCAGAGGACTGTACAGATGCTGCACTGAGTGACAGTCAAGATCAGAAGAAAAAGTTGTTCCAATAATAGTGCTGTGACAGTCTGCATAGAAATTTTAGCAGTGAGGGTACACAGAAAAACCTATTATGCATAGTGGTCATCTGCAGTTCAGTTTGTGTCTGAGGATGAAGTTATTGAGCAAAATGTTGGAGAAGGAGAAAAAGTGGCCAAAGGTTATGAGATTCTCATAAAAAGATGAAGAGGGAAGAGGAACATCTTCTAAAGAATGTGCTGAAAGATGATTGCAAGGGAAGGAAGAGAGGGAAGAGAGAGACAGAGCAGAGCACATGCTAGTGGGAAGCACTTGACAGACGATACTGCAGGCATCTGAAGGGATGAGGGAGGATGGAGATGGATCTTAAGCCAGGCAGGGAACTGCCAGAGGCACTGGTCATAGTCAGCTCAGTGGAAAGCCACTGAAGGGAGACAGGCTGGAGAGAGGAGAGGAGCATCAAGATGGTTATTATAGACTGTGCCCACACAGAATTTAGCCATCAAAGGGAAAAAGGGAAAGAGAATGAGAAAGGGACAAGCTGGTAGCTTTATAGAGGGGTGGGACTGAGATATGTTTACACTGTAAGTAGAACAAATCAGAAATGACTGAGAAATCAGAGACTAGTAAGGGGTGAGACAGGGGTGAGTTCAAGGGAGGTCAGATGCGAGAAATTTGGGACCTTGTCTGTACAGAGAGGGAAATGGCAGGAAGGGGATGAAAGGACCCAAGGATCAGTCCAAAGATCTGTACCACTGAAAGTGTTGGTCCAGCTTCAACAAAACTGGTGGTATAAATTCATTTAGCTATGAAGATGGCAGAACTGAATTTGCAGCAGAGGACTGGGATTTCTACAAGAAGGTGTAAGGCACAAGCAGGTGCTAGAGACATATTTGTTGGATTTGATGGGTAAGGCGTAACAGGGAAGGAATGGGACAAGAAGTTTGAGAATGAAGGCTAATGAAGCATGAAGAGCATCAAACGCAGTATTAATACAAAGAGGGAAAGAAGGGCAGAGGAAAAAAGGCAGCTGGGAAACCATGAGGGAGCAAATGGCTGATGCTGAAGGGATGACCAAGAGAAGTTTAGCCACAGTGAAGTTAGAGAAGCAGCAGCGTTGCATGGAGGCCAACTCCAGTGAAGAGCTTTCAGCTGGAGCACTGAATCTTGATGAAATAAAGATCTGGGGAAACATACAGGGGAGGGGAATTAGATGGGGGAGTTGGAAATGCTGATGATTAATATGAGAAACTGGAAAGACAGAAAGAGGGAGGGGGTAGCTCATCCCCAACAGACAGGCTGATGGTGCAGACTTCCGTTTGGAAAGGCTTCTTTAATTGTCAAGGCTATAGCAAGCATCTTTTTTTATCCTCTAGGAACTTTACCCTAGAAGTCTTATTTAACACCATAATTATATCATTTTGTGCTCAGTTAGCTTTATAAGCCTCCAAGGAGGATCATGAGCATCCCTTCCACACAACCCTTCATTTCTCTTGCTGTTAATTTAATGCTTATGAAGAGCCCATAAATTTGTATTGATCTTCTTTTTTTTTTTTTTTTTCTCCTTGCAGGCTTCAACCACATTAGTATATGGAACAGATGGGAGTCTTTAACTCATTAGAGGGAGCCAGTTTATTACTGACCCCATCAATCCTTTCTATTTTTACCGTAGAGACAGAAGTTTTTCTGTAAAGGGTGTAGTTATACGCACCTGCTGTTGTGCGTGTACCTAGATGACAAGTTCTGAAGTTACTGAGGCAGAACAAAAGGAAACAGCAACGTGGCAGGGTGGATGAAGAGGACACCTTTTGGCATGGTACCGAGCAGAAAGCATAACTGGAGTGAATTTATAACTCTACTGCAGTTACTTCTGGAAAAAAAAAAGACTACACAAGCACAGCTTGGTATGCTTCAGAGGTTGACCCGTTCGTGTTTAAAAACAAAATTAACTCAACTGATGCATACACCACCTCTTCTAAATTTAATCACTCTGGGACAATTAGAGTAATTTTGTGTTTTCTACTTTAGTGCTCCTCTGAAACTATAGCATCTGGATAGCTTTAAGGACTGATTTGGCTCAGTAAAACAGAAAAGAAAAATGTGTACTTCTGTGCTTAACAGCTTCCTTTCATCAGGATTAGTTTCTCTTTCTTCTTTTGTTTTTTATTGCTGAGTCCGGCTTTCTGAGAGGTTACTGTATTAACTAACAGGGAAAGCTTCACTCAAAAGATTACCACACATAACGCACAATTAAACCACAAAAGAGTGAGACATGGAAAACAATATGGCATTAATTTATTTTAAAAATAGGTTTCTGCAATCACAGTAGCTTTATTTCTAGTAATTAGTACAGTGTACAATACAACAGTATTTGGTTTTGCTTAATTTGGGAAACTCTTTTGGAAAGATGACTGAAATGTGGGGCAAATGCATATACCGAGCAAAACAATTATTGGATTTTACAACTTTATTTCAGATTAAGACCAGGGAATTCAAAACACTGAAAACATATCCTATGACTGCTTATTTGAGCTGCAAGTAAAACTTAAATTGGGCTAATGCTATTGGAAGTGCATAAGAAAATGTAATGAAAACAAAAGCATGACTGCAGAATACATTTGGTTTTGTTTTAAAGGTTTATATTCTCTCATAAAAACACTAAGAAGAAAATGCAGGTATCATCCAAGATCCAACAATTATACTTATAAACTGGACATTAGATACATTGTGTGGTTTTATTCCCATATTTCTAGTTGGTAGGAACAGGACCATAAAACTAGTTCTTCATTCTCTTAGAGATTTTGCCTTCTCCTATTACTTATCGCATAATGTGACACCAACGTAATGTCTGTGGCAGCCAATTGTCATATCCCAGCCAGATGTTCCAGCCAGAGAATTGGCTTTTTAGTGACAAGCCATTAATTCCATTCCAGTAACTAATTGCAGTGCCTTAAGCTGCATCTCCAAAATAGATTCTTTTTACTTTTGCCCTCACAGAGAACTGTCACACCATTTCCTGAAAGTTCAGTTTATTTCCTTTTAAGTAAATTTCCAAAGAAGATAAATTAATGTAATTCCAGATTATAGCCTGAAGTAAAGCAAAAACTGCAAGATCAGATACTTTCCTATACCAGTTTTCATAAAATAAACAAATGATGTAAGAAATTTCTGTAAACATTTTCTAAACACCTGGTTGATTAAAAAAAATCTCTAAGTCAGTGGCTTCAGACTTTCTAGTTGCTTAGTACAAAGGCCTTACAGAACATAAATAAACATTTTACATATATTAGTTCCAGCTTCTTTCAAATTTGAATTTATTAGTTACACATTTGTTAGTTATATTATTTTCTTTAAATAAAATAAAGCAATGGGTGAAACGTGAAAGTATTAATGATTTTAACAATGGGGTTTGTAACTGGCCATTCCAAATCATATGCTTATGTCCCCACAGGGGGAATAAAAACCCCAAAACTCAGTCAAGGATTGAAGTGACTTACAGACAGCCTCATTTTTCTTTTTGCATCTGTCAGTAAGCAAATAATGAATAAAACAAAGCATGGTCAATGAGTATTGATTACAGCATTAAGTCTTGCTGCTCTGATGTTTTTAATGGGAAAGTGTTATTAACAGTGACACTTGAAAACAATTACAGATTTCTTAAAACCTAGCATAATCAATCCACACATTGCCATGTACACTGTGCAGCTCAGACCACAAGCCTGAACCTCAACTAACGTGTATCCCAATACATTAGTAACATTTGCCGTAAGAGTCCTCGGTTTCTGGTGAAATAGCAGAAATGTTCTGGGATTTGTTGCAACTGTAAGATGTGGGCCAGGACAAAAGCCCTTGCCTGCGAACACAGCTGAGCCTCGTTGCAAGTGAAAACTGCTTTCCAGAAGTGCCATGTCCACAGCTAGGAGGTCATTCTGTGGCCTCTCAGTACTTAACGGGGGCCTACGGGAAAGATGGGGACAAACTTTTTAACAGGGTCTGTTGGGATAGGACAAGGGGTAATGGCTTTAAACTAAAAGAGGGAAAATTTTAGACTAGAAATAAGGAAGAAATTTTTTACAATGAGGGTGGTGAAACACTGGACCAGGTTGCCCAGAGAGGTGGTAGATGCCCCATCCCTGGAAACAGTCAAGGTCAGGTTGGATGTGGCTGTGAGCAACCTGATGTAGTTGAAGATGTCCCTGGTCATTGCAGGGGGACTGGACTAGATGACCTTTAAAGGTCCCTTCCAACCCACCCCATTCTGTGGTTCTATGATTCTATGATTCTATGATTCTGTGATTCTGTGATTCTGGGTGGGGATGTTTTCCACTCTCTCTGTGGAAATGGACCCGCTGTGCTTCAGTAATCAGCTGAGTGCAGAATGAGGTTAGGAGGAACAAATTACTCTGTAGTATGGAGACTAACGCTGCAGGTTGGTAAGAAAAGCTGGAGTCCAGTCCTTGCTCTGGACATTGTCTGTGTATTTCAGCAGATGGCTATACAACCTAAAATCCTGATGCAGTTGTTGAGGTGTGGCTGGTACTCAGGATTTTCCCCTTTCTGAACAAGCGTCCTAGGGCTAGCGTAGAGTCAGAGTCTGGCCATAGCACAGAGGCACAGCTTCAACAACACCTTTGTTGATAGTTGAGGTGATTTTGAGCCACTTCAGGTGAATAAAGGGCTAGAACGCAGGTCCCACAAATCTTTGGATTCAGTGAGTAAGCCGTATTTAAAAAAAAAAAAAAAACCAACAAACCAAACAATAAAACAAGGTAGAATTTGTGGTCTTTGGAGAAACCAGGACCATTCTTGAAGAAGTGTCCTCAACTCCATTAACTTCCAGGAAAATTTGAACCTTCCGGCATGTGTTAGGCATGTTTTGAACCGGTGGGCTGACAGGAGGAAGGTGTGGGAATGCTTCAGAGCCTGACCTTGGTGGGACCTAGGTCTGAGATCTGAATCAGTCTACCAAAACAGGGTTAAACCTGAACTGGGACTTCAGAAATCAGGGCTTCTATGGCAGAAGACAAAAGCATGTACGTGGTTATGAGAGCTGCACAGTTACACAGTTTCTAGCGCTGGCAGGCAGAGGTTTCTGGCTTGCATTTCTAGATGCTGGTGACCAAATTCCTCCTATTCCAGTAGCTCTGAGCCAGAGCTCTTGGCTGTGTTTGGCTTTGAGCAGCCTGACCAAATAATGTGGGACAGAACCAGCAACTGAGTTTAAGGCCTCAGTTAACATTTTAGCCCACAAAAGCGGGTAAAATTCAGTCAAATACATGGTAGTTAGAGCAAACATCACTTTTCTTCAGAAAAAAAAAAGAAACAGAGAAGTGAGAATTTCAGCTAAGAAAGGACAATAGAAGTTGATCCACACAGTTAAAATATACCTGAATCAAAATCAAGGGCAAACTCCCCACTAACTTCACCTAAGAGAGGAATTCAGCTTTTTTTTTTTCTCCTGTAGTTAATGTTCTGGCTAGAAGGTTGAATTCCCTTTGAGGTTATTTCAAACTTGTTTGTAGAGACAGATTGCTTGTTTAAAATACAAAACAGTATTATAAGATGGATAAACCAGCAAATCTAATTTCAAATGTTCATAATGTATATAATTTTTTAATTGTCTTCCTAAAAATATCTTACAAGCGAGAAATCACAGACTTTCCCCCAGGTAGTCTTTCAGGCCTGATATCAAAAGCTGAATGTGTGTGTACGTGACCATACATATTATTCTGTCATGGGTTACCTTACAGCAATGAGTCTTTTATGATTTTAGATGCATATAGCCTCGCTTAAAGTCTACAAAATAAAATGACACCATCACAATTATAATGTCTTAACTAATAAGATTTTTTTAGAAAATTCTGCCTGATTGTAGCTTTGGAGATTTACTTGATTTAGAAATTAAACTGAGTCCCAGAGTCTTATATATTAAGATCCAAGAACCTGATGAATTGCTGCTGTCAGCTACATGCAAATTATGTCTAGAAGCAGAGCTTTTGCCTTCACTTCCCAGACAGCATGAAGTTAATGAGCCAAACATGAGGTCCTCTTATACAACCAAAATAGAAGGGAAAATAAAACTTTGAACTGGCAGTTGTTCAGAAATCTTGAGACTGCTTGTAAGTATGACCCAAAAATGAACAAAAGACAGAGGCTATTAACAAATGAGAATTTGTTATCAGTGGGAGGACTTTATGATGGCAGCAAGTTAAGGGCGGTATTTGTGAATGGTGGTAGGGTTTTGATTTAATTTGCCATCTATCAGTTCATGTGATGAAAGTTTCCTGCAGCAACTCAAGATACTTTGAAAGGGGCACAAGAGAAACTGAGAAGTTGCTGCAATCGGTTTAAGTCAGTTAGAAATTTGGATGTTTCTATACATACCTGCTCTGTGACTGTGTCCTCTCAGAGGCCCAGGAGCCCTACCTTGATTGCTTTACAGAATGAGGCTGGCATGTCTTTGTCACTATTTTGTCACGTTTGGGAGACACTGCGGGTGGGTGGTGGGGTGCAGCAGCAACTTACAGGGGCTGTTTTATGGAAGCGAATGGCTCTTTAGAGATCTGCTGTCACTCTCTGTTTTCCTGATACAGAGCCTCCCAGCTACTAGCTGGCCATGGCCAGGACTTCTTACAAAAACTTATGTGAACAGGTGTATGTGCAACTGTTAAAGAGCAACTAAAACTCCAAAAAAGAAACCCCAAGACACTGGTTTCACAAAGAATGTCAACAAGGAGGGCGTGGGAAGGACAAAAGGTTGCAAGGTCTACTGCAAAGTCAGCTTTAAGTGAAGGAGACCTTGAGGGTGGGACAGCTATGGCATCTACAAAAAGAAAATGACTGTGTCACAGAAGAGGAATGTATGCGTCTCTGCTTATGATACAGAAGTTGTGTTGGTATCTGTCCCTGCCAATTTTGAATTTCCCAAATGGTGAGTCCAAATATTTATTGGAGACCGTTAAAGAAAGAAGAGTAAGAAAATTGAAGTCCAGATTTGGACTTCAGTGGCAATGGAGAATGTAAGGAGAGTTTATAATTTTGTTTAAGTAAGCTTGATGATCAGTTGCTGGCTACCCAGTCAGCAAGGAAGGACCATGGAGACACAGTCACGTTCTCTGTTTTCAGATGTGATCTTTTCACATTAGGGTTGTGGACAGCTCTGTGTGAAGTGGGAAATGGTTTATTGCTGGTGGTGTTTTCCATGCTGTCCATGGTCCAGTGATAAATAACTGTGATGTCAAGGATGTCAGTTTGTTGCCTGTCACACACAATAGATTACACTTGCTTGTTTGCTAATTCTATGTAAGTCTAGCTTCTGGAGTCACCCTCCTAAAACATAAACAGTTTTTCTTTGGGCTATGTTGTCCTTAAAAATGATACAGCTACAGCCTTAATGGTTTTTGCAGCCGCCTTCTGTAAATTCTACACGTCATGTCTTATTTCTCTTGCTGAGTTTGGCAGTGCTAGTTATTGAATTAAAACTTTATATAACTATACTACCACCCCCTCAAAAAAAAAAATCAGCAAAACCAAACCACCTTCTTCATTAACATCTCTCAANAATTTGTTATCAGTGGGAGGACTTTATGATGGCAGCAAGTTAAGGGCGGTATTTGTGAATGGTGGTAGGGTTTTGATTTAATTTGCCATCTATCAGTTCATGTGATGAAAGTTTCCTGCAGCAACTCAAGATACTTTGAAAGGGGCACAAGAGAAACTGAGAAGTTGCTGCAATCGGTTTAAGTCAGTTAGAAATTTGGATGTTTCTATACATACCTGCTCTGTGACTGTGTCCTCTCAGAGGCCCAGGAGCCCTACCTTGATTGCTTTACAGAATGAGGCTGGCATGTCTTTGTCACTATTTTGTCACGTTTGGGAGACACTGCGGGTGGGTGGTGGGGTGCAGCAGCAACTTACAGGGGCTGTTTTATGGAAGCAAATGGCTCTTTAGAGATCTGCTGTCACTCTCTGTTTTCCTGATACAGAGCCTCCCAGCTACTAGCTGGCCATGGCCAGGACTTCTTACAAAAACTTATGTGAACAGGTGTATGTGCAACTGTTAAAGAGCAACTAAAACTCCAAAAAAGAAACCCCAAGACACTGGTTTCACAAAGAATGTCAACAAGGAGGGCGTGGGAAGGACAAAAGGTTGCAAGGTCTACTGCAAAGTCAGCTTTAAGTGAAGGAGACCTTGAGGGTGGGACAGCTATGGCATCTACAAAAAGAAAATGACTGTGTCACAGAAGAGGAATGTATGCGTCTCTGCTTATGATACAGAAGTTGTGTTGGTATCTGTCCCTGCCAATTTTGAATTTCCCAAATGGTGAGTCCAAATATTTATTGGAGACCGTTAAAGAAAGAAGAGTAAGAAAATTGAAGTCCAGATTTGGACTTCAGTGGCAATGGAGAATGTAAGGAGAGTTTATAATTTTGTTTAAGTAAGCTTGATGATCAGTTGCTGGCTACCCAGTCAGCAAGGAAGGACCATGGAGACACAGTCACGTTCTCTGTTTTCAGATGTGATCTTTTCACATTAGGGTTGTGGACAGCTCTGTGTGAAGTGGGAAATGGTTTATTGCTGGTGGTGTTTTCCATGCTGTCCATGGTCCAGGGATAAATAACTGTGATGTCAAGGATGTCAGTTTGTTGCCTGTCACACACAATAGATTACACTTGCTTGTTTGCTAATTCTATGTAAGTCTAGCTTCTGGAGTCACCCTCCTAAAACATAAACAGTTTTTCTTTGGGCTATGTTGTCCTTAAAAATGATACAGCTACAGCCTTAATGGTTTTTGCAGCCGCCTTCTGTAAATTCTACACGTCATGTCTTATTTCTCTTGCTGAGTTTGGCAGTGCTAGTTATTGAATTAAAACTTTATATAACTATACTACCACCCCCTCAAAAAAAAAATCAGCAAAACCAAACCACCGTCTTCATTAACATCTCTCAAGATGAGGGCCAATTTAAATCAGCCTGGAGCCCTTCTGTTTCAACGTTAATCATGAACTCAAGAAAGCCATGTGTATTAGCACTTTCTGCCACTTGAGAGCTTATGTTTTGGTGGTGGTAAAACTCAGTGTTTTAGTAATTTCTTATCCCGGAACTAAACCTCAAGCATAAAAATAATTGTGTGCCCTTGTAATTTGTTCTTCTTTACTAAAAAGACTAGAATCTGGTATACAAATGTGCATTTTCTAACCTGTAGCCATTGTAGATCAAACTTGTGCTGCTCAAGATTCCTGTATCATTATGGTGCAGGGAAGGCAGAGACAATTTCATCAGGGCAAGGAGATGGCAGCTAGCTCTCCTCCTGGAATGGTCCGAAGGCACTCTGTCAAATAAGAAAATAACCATCCTGCATGCCTGATCTTGACTAAGGGAAAAAATGGAGAATAAGCACAGAGAGAATTGCATGTAAGCATCCCTCTATAATGATTTTGGTGGAACTCTTCCAGGATATACCAAGGACAGAAAAGCCTTGTGTTCATGTGGAAAAAATGGGTTTTAATGCATCTGAAAATGCATATTGAAGTGCTCGGCGCTTTGGGTGGGATTTACTATGCCTAACTTCAGGCATAAAGAGCATAGGAATCTGCATCCTAAAACTGGATGTCATCTGACATCCAACAGTCAGCTGAGTCCCAGTTAGAAAGTCTACACCACATTTGCACCACAGTCTGACTAGTGGTGACCTTAGCAAAATAGCCCTTTTTAACTCAACAAGCAGCTCTTAGGGAACTTGGCCCACGTTCTGGTTTAGCATCCCCTTCCAAGAGTGAAAACACAAGTCCAGTGGCCCAGCTCCACAGATGCCCCACTAACATCTGAGTTCCAGCACACTCCTCTGCTCATTATTCCAGTCTCATTCCCCTTTCTAGTGAAAAAAGGCCAAAGAATGGGGAAAGAGCCTGGGCCTTGTAAGTTTTCCACTCCCTGAAGGACTTCACAATTGCTTTTGTTCTGGTTAAAACAGGTACCTGTTAGATGACCTTGTCATCAAGACAGATGAGGTGGCTTGTTGTCTAGGTCCATTACTTTCAAATAGTGCAGGATTTCAGTCAAGAGCCTACTAGGAGACAATTTATACTAAGGTGCATGGGAAGATGCACCAGAGAAGGCCATGCCTTCAGCAAAAGTAATAAAAGTTTGGCATCCAAAATGCACTTGATAGCTAGGGGAAAGTCCAAACAAAGAGTTTGTAATTCTCATATGTCTTATAAATCAGAGACAGAATCCCCAATGGTCTGTACTTTGGTGTATTTAAAGCTTTTCTTTTCTTACTGGGGACATGATTTAAGTCTTTTGAGGGAGGAACTGAGAGTACATCTGCCATATGGTGGTTTTATATGGTCGTCTTCAAGCAGAAGAGGCTGAGCTCTGCCCATATCCTGACCCAGCCAGACACTGCATGTTCATGTTAGCTCAGCATCAAGGCTAAGTTTATTTACCATTTCTCTTAGCAAGGCTATGACTGCTTGCTTACACTACATATTTTAGAATCATAGAATCACAGAATGGTTAGAGTTGGAAGGAACCTTAAAGATCGTCTGGTTCCAACCCCCCTGCCATGGGCAGGGACACCTTCCACTAGACCAGGTTGCTCAAAGCCCCATCCAGCCTGGCCTTGAACACTTCCAGGGATGGAGCATCTACAACTTCTCTGGGCAACCTGTTCCAGTGCCTCACCACCCTCACAGTAAAGAATTTCTTCTGAATACCTGGTCTAAATCTACCCTCTTTCAGTTTAAAACCATTACCCCTTGTTCTATCACTACATTCCCCAATAGAGAGTCCTTCCCCATCTTTACTGTAGGCCCCCTTTAGGTACTGAAAGGCCTCTATAAGGTTTCTTCTCACTCACCGAATATTTCAGGACCTTGTGTGACTCAAATGCTGAGTTCAAACAGTTGTGGAAGGAGAAAATCATGGGAAGCAAAGAAAGGGAACAGCAAATTTTATATTTAAATAAAAACTGGGAAATAAATATTTTTAAAATAAGACTGTAATGATCTTATTGGTATACTAGTGCTACTAAGCAATACATTATTCTGCCATAGTCATGTTCTAGAAAGCAACTTGTAGGAGGATGTGTTATTTACTACCCTTACCTTTAACTGGACTTTCTAAGCTATGGAAGATATTATGACAATGTCCTGTACAAGTTGAATTGATACTATCTGTTTGAGCAAAATTCCAGCTCTTCAAGTAGTTAGTCAATAGGACCCCCTGGGAAACTGCCCTCAGGGACAAGGAAGCAGAACAGAGCTGGCAGATCTTTAAGGATGTTTTCCATAGAGCACAAGAGCTCTCAATTCCCAGGTGTAAGAAATCAGGAAAGGAAGGCAAGAGACCGGCATGGCTGAGTTGAGACCTGCTGGTCAGACTAAAGGGCAAGAAGGAAATGCACAGGCAGTGGACGCAGGGACAGGTGTCCTGGGAAGAGTATAGGGATGCTGCCCGGTTGTGTAGGGATGGGGTCAGGAAGACCAAGACACATTGGGAGCTGAACTTGGCAAGGGATGCAAAGAATAGTAAGAAGGGCTTCTACAGGTATGTTAACCAGAAAAGGAAGGTCAGAGAAAGTGTACCTTCCCCCCCCGATGAGCAAGACTGGCAAACTGGTAACAACAGACGAGGAGAAGGTTGAGGTTCTCAACAACTTTTTTGCCTCAGTCTTCACTGGTAAACTCTCTCCCCACACCTCCCGAGTGGATGGACTTGAGAGAAGTCTGGAGATCAGGTTTGTGACCGCCTGAGGAACATGAACATTCATAAGTCTATGGGACCTGATGAGATGCATTCCAGAGTCCTGAAGGAATTCTCTGATGTAGTTGCCAAGCCCACTCTCGGTAATATTTGAAAAGTCATGGCAGTCAGGTGAAGTCTCTGGTGAATGGAAGAAAGGAAACATTGCACCCATTTTTAAAAAGGGTAGAAAGGAAGACCCTGCGAACTCCTGACCTGTCAGGCTCACCTCTGTGCCTGGGAAAATCATGGAACAGATCCTCCTAGAAGCTATGCTAAGGCACACGGATGACAGGGAGGTGATTTGAGGCAGCGAGCATGGCTTCACCAAGGGCAAGTCCTGCCTTACCATCCTAGTGGCCTTCTATGATGGAGTGACTACATCAGTGGACAAGGGAAGAGCTATGGATGTTGTCTATCTGGACAACCTTTGACACAGTCCTCCACAACATCCTTCTCTCTAAATTGGAGAGATATGGATTTGCTGGGTGGACTGTTTGGTGGATGAGAAATAGGTTGGATGGTTGCATCCAGAGCGTAGTGGTCAATGGCTCAATATCCAGATCGAGTGCACCCTCAGCACATTTGCAGAGGACACCAAGCTGAGGGGTATGGCTGACATGCCTGAGGAATGGGATGCCATCCAGAGGGACCTGGACAAGCTCGAGAACTGAGTCTGTGTGAACCTCATGAGGTTCAACAAGGCCAACTGCAGGGCTGCACATGGATTGGGGCAACCCCCAGTATCAATACAGGCTGGGGGATGAAGGGATTGAGAGCAGCCCTGCCAAGAAGGACTTGGGGGTACTGTGGATGAAAACCTGGACGTGGGCTGGTAATGTGCGCTTACAGCCCAGAAGGCCAACCCTGTCCTGGGCTACGTCAAAAGCAGCGGGACCAGCAGGTCAAGGGCAGTGACTCTGCCCCTCTATTTTGCTCAGGCGAGACCTCACCTGGAGTACTGCGTCCAGCTCTGGGGTCCTCAGCACAGGAAAGACATGGACCAGGTTGAACCTGTTGGAACAGGTCCAGAGGAGGGCCACAAAAACGATCAGAGGGCTGGAGCACCTCTCCTATGAGGACAGGCTGAGAGAGTTGGGGTTGTTCAGCCTGGAGAAGAGAAGGCTCCAGGGAGACTTTATTGCAGCCTTTCAGTACTTAAAGGGGGCATATAAGACAGATGGGGGCAAACGTTTTAGCAGGGCCTGTTGCGATAGGACAAGGGGTAATGGCTTTAAACTCAAAGAAGGTAGATTTAAACCAGATATAAGGAAGAATTTTTTTACAGTGAGGGTGGTGAAACACTGGACCGGGTTGCCCAGAGAGGTGGTAGATGCCCCATCCCTGGAAACAGTCAAGGTCAGGTTAGATGTGGCTGTGAGCAACCTGATGTAGCTGAAGATGTCCCTGGTCATTGCAGGGGGACTGGACTAGATGACCTTTAAAGGTCCCTTCCAACCCAAACTATTCTATGATTCTATGAACATCTTTCTAATAAAGCCTTCATCTGAGTCCCAAACTAATTGCTGCTTTTCTTAATCGACGTGATGCTCAAATCATAACCATGCCATCGATATGCATTAAGGATGCCACTAATGATAGGAATAAGACATCAGTCAAACAGCTAAAATACTGGAGCCATCTCAAAACATGTACCATTGATTAAAACACTCAAGTCAGATCTTGAATAGAATAATGATTATCTAGTGTTTGCTACCAGAAAATAAGATGGTAATCACCAGTTAAAGTTACAGGACTGTATTTCTGGGTTGGATAAAAGCAGGTGTATCCAGAATATGGACCAGCTACAAAATAAAGACATCTGTCAAAGATATTCACATTGAAACTTAATTGAAGAATAAATCAGAATGTTTATTGGCAGGTACACTTAAACCTTTCGCTGGCATAAATTGGCATAATTCTGTTTGCTTCGGGGGTGATTTATACCTACTGAAAGTCTGACCTGGTATTTTTTTAAAAATTATTCCCTGAGTAGCCAGCCTTATCAGGACATATAGGCATGTGTCACACAGTCTCACACGCGTGTCATTTTCACCAGTCTGTTTAAAGGTAAACTTTGGGCACTACCTAATCTCAGTTTCTCTTGTGTGTTCATAGTTGACTAGTCATTGAGGGGGTTAGGATTTTCTGCAATGGCTGCCATTAACTCTCATTTGCCCTACACATTAGCCTATATGGGGCAACTTAGTAACGCTGCCCAAAGTGCCCTGCGTCTGGCTCAAAAGGGAGGAAGGTGCCGTGGGTGTGAAGGTCCTGGGCTAGATTCCTGTCACGGCCCACTGTGAAAAGAAGTCTTTCAAACTCTTTCAAAAGCCAAACGCCTATCACGGGATCCCTAGGAATATAACTCCCTGACTCCGTAGTTGCTACTGCTTCATTGCTGGTGGCTCCCCAACTGTCCGCTGTGTTCTCCATTGGAGAGAGGAGGGGAGGGCAAATGGGCCAGCAGCAAGGCAGATTTCCATGGGAATTGTCCTTGAGTCTGTTGGACATTTTGTCAACATATTCCCTAGAACATTTCAGTTCTGATATGTCTGGCATTTTCTGTCAGAAAAATGCCAAGTCTAAAAAAACTTCTGCTGTGTCAGCTGTATTTTTGACTACATGCCTATTTACGTTAAAAGCGCTTTTTTTTTGACACACTGTTGCTTTTCAGTTGGAATTAGTTAAAATTGAAGAAAACCACTTAGAAAAGGCAACCCTGAAAGGCACACGTGTTTATGTTAACCGTAAGAGAAAGACTTGGGGTAGTGGTGGGGCAAGGCTGCCAGGAAATTAGTAATAGGTGATGGCCAGGAGCACTTGTTAGCCCTGATAGCCGGGCACCACTTTGCAAGTGAGCAGACTTACAAGAAAAAAAGGGATCAGGAGGACCCAGCACTTTGGGAGGTCCTTACTGAAGCCACCAAGACCTGAGGCAGGTGGGGATGCCTGTGCTGGGACCCCCACCCCGGGCAGGAGGCTGAGGTGATGAATTGTGCTGCTGCAGCAGTTGTACAAAAAGCACAGTTGCACCGTGGGGATGACGCGTGAGCAGTACAATAGCTGACATGTATGGATCATTTAAATTGGTTTACTGCTTTGTAAAATGCTGTGTACGGTGACTGATGTGAAAACAGAAGAGGCAGCTTAGGTATGAGCTATGTTACTTGGGTTTCTCCAGAGAAAATTGGTTTATCTTCCACTGGTCCATAAATTCAATTTGCCTCTTTGACTTCCTGTATTGATACAAATGGAGTAAATCAGAAGATGGCTTAAACAGACATGTTGAGGTAAGCGTTTTTCATTCCCTTTTCTCAATTAAATGAGCTGCAATTGCATTACGGGCGACTCTGCTCCTCCAACTCATAAATATTCTTAATGCATTCTGTCTAGCGAAACCTACGGTGACGCAAACAACTGCCCCCCTGACCCATCCTCTCCATTCTTTGACATATGTTTGGAGAACTACGTTTTGAATTGGAGCTATTGCTAGCTGGGATATAGAAATATTGAGAGTTCTTTGTATATCCATTTTCTTTCATATGTGAGTACAGACTGTCTAATTGTCAGATGGCCATTAGACATCAACAAATTGTAGCTGGAAGCAGGATTTTATAGTACAGGCTTGCTTTTAAAAGCCATTCTGGTGCTGGTTCAAAATTAACTTTCAAAACATTTTATAGGTCATTTTCTTGCCTTAGAGAAGAGTACAGCTGGAATGAAGAGCAAATTTAAGGAGTGCAGATGCTTTTGCAAAGCCAGACAGAAAAAGGTAAAAAAGTCTCCTGCATGATACAGCTTTACTTACAGCTAATATACAGATCAAAAATCAGTGGTGGTTGCAGAGAAAAGGAAAGTAACCAGCACCAGTATTTTTGTGGTTTTGAATTCATGCAAACTTACTTATTCTGAAAAATGTTACTTTACTAGCCTATGCAGGGGTAATTTAAAATATGTTCTTCAGCCTATCCATGAACTAGTTATTCACTGCACTTGCAAACAAAGAGAACATCAGCTCTTTCAGCAGTTGTCCTTTTTTTTTTTTTAAGTGCTTTGCCTCAAAGTTTATAAAGTGAGGATTTTCTTTTTTAAGCAGAACAATCCTACTTACTAAAAGAACGCAACAGACGTATTCAAAGACTGCCTAATTTAACCCAGAGTTTTGGACCTGCTGTTAAAATCAGTTATTGCTTTCTAATTTTAGGTTTTCTTACTGGCAGTATAATAAACTGATCCTGTCCAAATATCCATCTTTCTCCTTACATCCAGTAAGGATGAGAGCAATATAGATATTTTATTTTTTCTGTCATAATTCAAGCAAGTATTTCAGTTTGTAAAGACTATTGCAACACTGCTTTGGAAAGGAGATGCAGAGGTCGTATTTTTATGCTGCCCTAGCAACCCACGACAGTATTTTTACTGTGATGATCAAGTTTACTTTTCCACAATGAGACATCATGGAAATTGAAGGTATTTTCAGAGCATAAGATGTGGTTTAGAGCAGCAGACAACTTTCCTACCAGTGATGATGTGAAGATCCACAGAACATTTCTTTTTAATTTGCTCTGTTCTACAAGATGACCCTAGTCCAGACATTCTGAGGTTACTTGGCAAGATGACTGGAACTTGTTCACCCTGTAAACCAGAGCCCAGGCCTTCCATCCTCCAGGTTAACGTCGTAATCAGTAGGTTGCAAAGTAAAGTATTTACATTCCTGTTCTCAGCCTTGACGGCTCTTAACTTCTCGGCTGCTGAGCTGCAGAGGCTTCATGGATGTTTCTCTTGCTCTGAGCATTGTAAGGATGTGGTGAGGACATGCTCCTAGAAACATGTGTTTTTGACACGGTTCAGGACCTAAGGCTACCTGTTCCTGAAAGCATCTCAAGGTACTTTCCTCTAGGAGAGGGCACCTCACCCAATACAGCAAATTGACCATGTCTAAGCTCTAGGGGGGAGGTGGAAATTTTAATTAGCTCTAATTTCTTGGCTTTCTGTGCAGTGCATTGCATATTTTTGGAGTGCTCTTTGAAACTGTGCCTTATTCTATCCATTAATCATGTAGGATGCCAGGTTGTCTGACCTTGTTCTTCTGAGTTGCACCGCACAAATTAGAAATGCTCAAACTTGTATGTGGATCTTCCCTCCAACCTGTAACACAGGGTCTGTCAAAAATAGTAGAAAGCTAACTTTTTAAAGCAAACATCAGTGATGCTAAGTTGAAGGAAAGCCTCAAGGTGAACCTTGTGTGTTATGTCCTCGTTTCAGGAAGTTCTTTTTCAGATTAGCATCACATAGACCACATGCAGAGTAGCTGAAGAGTGTAGGAAATGAAATGCTGACATCAGAGAGAATGAAGTCAAGCCTGGAGACACACAGCAATCCACCTCCCCAAAGAGAGGGCACTCCTGGAAGCTTCTTGCTGCATGGTGCTACTGGGAAAAGATCTTTGCTGCCTCCTAGATTTCTGTAACAGCAAGTCCTGCTGAGAGGAGTTTGGCACATTGAACTTCCCTGAGACCCCTCATCTGTGCCGGGACACTCCAGTGGGCAGTAGGAGCAGAAAGCTGCTGACGTGACAGCATGGCTTGCTGGAGTTGGACCTAGGAGGGGCCTGGACGGGAAAGGCTTTGTATCTGGGCTGAAGGTGTTGCTTCAGGGTAATGGAAAAGAAGTGCAGTCCACTCAAAATTATTTGCAATAGTCCTGGTCAGTGTTTCTCTCACTTATCAGTGTTTTACTAAGGAGTTCTTGTGCATTAATGGAAAGACGGTGAATGGCTTGGTGCCATCATTCCTATCTAAACATCACTAAAAATTTGTATTTACTAATCTACCCATTTGCAGTGCGCAGATGCTGTTTAATTACAAATGGAAGATGTAGTCGGATAATATGCATAGTGTGTTGTGGGAAGACTGAGTAGAAATGAATTGTTATCGGATTTCACCAAGAAGCTATGGCCCAGACTGTGAAGGAGAATGTACGTCCTGATACTGTAAAGTTCTAGAAATCATCTGCTGAGCTGGATTAATAAATCATTTATTTCTTCCAAAGCCTTCATAGAGTGATCCTTGGAATATTTATTCTTAATATATATTTATTCTAATAATTCTCAGAATACTTTTACTCTGTAGAGCATTGTTTCAAAAATTTAAAATAATTGCATAGATGCTAATTAATGCTTTTAGTGTAGGTCATGACTGTAATAATAAACACTATCTTGTTTCTAAATAAAGTTATATATGAATATATAAGTTATATATGAATGCATTACATCCATTTCAGCTGACTATATTCAAAGAAAGCTATGAACTATATAAGGTCTGACAGATAAGTAAGAGTGAATAGAAAGTTCCCAGAAAGCAATACCTGAATCATACTTGAAATTCTAGTTAGTTTAAGATTATGCACATCCCCAGTTAATACCAGTCTAGAGGTTAGTGCAATTTGCTCCTAATGGATCTGACTAGGGGTAGAGAGGGCTTACGTTCCTCATTTTTATCAGAAGAGTGACAGAGATCCAGCGCCTCTCAAAGTTAATATTTCTGGTTTTGTAGGATATTTTCCTATTCTTCTGTCTTTGTGCCAAAAATAATAACACACCTAAGCTGATAGTATGAGCTGGTTGTGACCACAGTGTGAGTTACACTGCTGTGAGAAGAAGCAGAGACTGGCATGCGGTACCCTCGGACTCTCTCCCCCCACATGGCACAAGGAAAGCCTACTGATTTAAAGCAGACGAGGTAAACAACTGCATTTTTATCAATGGGACGGGGCTGTGTGATCTCACAGTTGCACCAAGAAACAGTGAGATGTCAGGCGCTCTTTAGAGTGTTTCTGAAATCATCATGGTAGAGTTTTTTTGTATAGCTTAAATATGAACACTGTCGTTCACTGTCATTGGCAGCCGTCATGCGCTGATGACAGGAAGCTCAGTCCTTTATGGCCTTAACTAGCCAAGAGAAAATGGCTGGTTTTTTCTTAAAACAAAAGAAAAGCAAGTGGTAGCTCCATTTGGGCTGATTCTGGAACCTTCGCTTGATCTTTATCCTGAGGTGTTAACTTTAGCTGTGAGCTGGAATGCTTTGAACTGCCCCGGTCTGTGGCTTTTGAGCGCTGAACTATACTTCAGAGTAACTTCCAATTTTTCTAATTTTATACCTGTGTTGTACAAGCTGTTACCCACATCCATCTGATGGTTGGCAGAGCCAGGCTGCTACCACCACGCTTTACTGTCTGAAAAGGCCTCTGAAGAGGTCTTTGTAAAAATATTTATATGATGCTGCGAGTTGCCTTGTACTGCTAGACAATTTTAAAGGACTGGAGCTACTACATTAGAAGTACATATTTAACAAGTCACTGTGCAATTTAA
>VUYV01000401.1:0-13137 GCA_008711295.1 Anarhynchus alexandrinus
AGGTAGACGACATCCACTGCCTTTCTGGCAGCTCTGGTGAGAGTGAGAAATGTTGTTTTGACCATTAAGTCACTGGGCAAGCACAGAGACCTGGTGTTTTTGGAGCTGTGAAAGGGCTTCCAAGGGATAGTGAGGGGAAGCAACAGCTTTAAGTGCTGGCACTTTCTGTGTGAGAGCAATTGCTGGATGTTTTTGATTTTGAAACTGAGCTCTGGCAAGAGTAAGAGAGAGTGTTGCTACCATTCACTGGCTGGGAAAGTGCAGAGCCCCACTGTTGGTAGGCCTGTTGAAGCACTCCCAAGGGATGGTGAGGGACAGCAACAGCTTCTAGTCCTGGCACATTCTGTGTGGGACCAGTCCCTGGACATTTTCAATTTCAGGGCTGGGCTTACTGAAAAGTGAGAGAGATTTTGGGGACCATTAGGTGCTTAGACAAGGGCAGAGCCCCAGTGTTGGTTGGGCTGTGACAGTACTGCCAAAGAAGGTGAAGACCAGCAACAGCTTTCAGTACTGCCACCTTTTGTGTGATAGTAGCTGCTGGATGTTTTCAATTTCTGAGTTGGGCTCTGGTGAGACTGGAAGAGACTATTGGACCATTAAGTGGCAAGGTATGTGCAGAGCCCCGGTGTTTGTGGGGCAGATGAAGCACTGCCAAGGGACAGCGAGGGCAAGCAAGAGTTGTCAGTCTTGGCACCTTCCATGTGGGAGCAGTCACTCATCATTTTCAATTTTAGATATGGGCTCTGGCAAGTGAAAGAGAGAGAACGTTGAACTATTAAATGGCTAGGAAAGCACAGAGCCCAAGTAATTGTGGGGCTGTGAAAGGCTCACCAACAGCTATTGAGGGCAAACAACAACTTTCAGATCTGGCACCTTTTGTGCAGAAACAGCCACTAGAAATCTGCAATTTTTGATTGAGGCTCTGGAGAGAGTGAGAAACACTGTTTTGACCATTAAGTTATCAGGAAAGCATGGAGCCCCATTGCTGGTGGCCTATGAAAGTGCTGCCAAAAGACAGTGATAGCAAGAAACAGCTTTCAGTCCTGGCACATTCAGTGTGCCCACAATTGCTGGATGTTTTCAATTTTGGAGCTATTCTCTGTCAAGAGTGAGAGAGAATCTAGGGACCGTTAGGTGGTTAGGCCAACGCAGCACCTCAATGTTGGTGCAGCAATTGACGTGCAGTGAAGCGATAGTGATGGGAAGAAACAGCTTTAAGTCCTGGCACATTTAGTGGGGGTTCAGTCACTGGATATTTTCAATTTCTGAGCTGGGGTCTGGCAAGAGTGAGAGAGAGAGTTTTGGGACCGTTACATGGCTAGGCAAGCGCAGACCCCCAGTATTGGTGCACCTGTGAAAGTGCTGCCAAGGAATAGGAAGGGCAAGCAACAGCTTTCAGCTCTGGAACATTCCATGTGGTAGCAGTTGCTGGACATTTTCAGTTTTTGAGCCCCAGCTCTGACAAAAATGAGAAATGTTGTTTTCACCACTAAGTCTCTAGGCAAGCACTGAGCAACAGTGTTTGTGGGGCTGTCAAAGTGCTGTCAAGGGACTGTGAGGGCAAGCAACAGCTTCTGATCCTGGCACCTTTCATGTGGAAGCAATTGCTGGACATTTTCAATTTTTAAGCCCGGCTCTGGCAAGAGAGGGAAATGTTTTGACCATTAAGTCACTAGGCAAGTGCAGAGCCCCAGAGCTTGTGGGGCTTTGAGACAGCTTCCAAGGGATAGTGAGGGCAAGCAATAACTTACAGTGCTGGTATCTTCTGTATGGGAGCAGTTGCTGGATGTTTTCAATTTTGGACCTGTGCTGTGGTCACTAAGAGAGTGTTGGGACCATTAAGTGGTTAGGCAATTGCAAAGGTCCAATTTTGGTGGGCCTGTGAAAGCACTGCCAAGAGAAGGGGAGGACAAGCAACAGCTTTCAGCATTTGCAACTGAAATGTTGGGGGGCAGTCACTGGACCTTTTCAATTTTGGAGCTGGGCTCTGGTAGAGCTGAAAAAAGAGAGCTGGGACTATTAAGTGGCTAGAAAAGAGGAGAGCCCCAGTGTTGGTGGGGCTGTGAAAGCACTACCAAGTGAAGGTGAGAGCTAGAAACAGTGCTGTCACCTTCTGTATGGGAGAAGTCACTGAACATTTTCAGTTTTGGAGATGAGATCTGGCAGGAGTAAGAGTAAGGGACCATTAGGTGGATATGACTGAAAGTTGTTGCTGGCCCTAACCTTCCCTTGGCAGTCCTTTCACAGCCCCACCAACACTGGGGACCTGCCACTGCCTAGCTACATAGAGGTCCCCTCAGTCTCTCTCACTCTGGCCAGAGCCCAGCTCCAAAATTGAAAAATTCCAACAGCTGTTCCCACCTGGAAGGCCCCAGGACTGAAAGCTGTTGCTTGCTCTCACCTTCCCTTGGCAGCCCTTTCACAGCACCACCAACGCTGGGGCTCTGAGCTTGACTAGCCATGTAACGGTAACAAAACTCACTCTCACTCCTGCCTAAGCCCAGCTTGGAAATTGAAAACATCCAGCAACTGCTCCCACATGGAGAGTTCCAGGATTGAAAGCTGTTGCTTGCCTTTACTGTCACTTGGCAGTGCTGTCACAGCCCCATCAACACCGGGGCTCTGCACTTGCCTAGCCACTTAATGGTCCAAACACCATCTCACTCCTTCCTGAGCCCAGCTCCAAATTTGAAAACGTCCAATGACTGCTCCCACATGGAAGGTGCCATGACAGACAGTTCTTGCTGGACCTTATCTTCCCTTGACAGCCCTTTCACAGCACCACCAACACTGGGGCTCTGCTCTTGCCTAGCTACTTAACATTTGCAACTCACTCCTGCCAGAGCCAGCCTCCAAAATTGAAAACCTCCAGTGACTGCTCCCGCATGGAAGGTGCCAGGGTTGAAAGCTGATCTGGCCCTCACCTTCCCTTGGCAGTGCTTCCACAACCCCCAAAACACTGTGACTCTGCTCTTGCCTAGGCACTTAGCCTTCTTCTCATTCTCTCTCACTCTTGCCAGAGCCTAGCTCCCAAATTGAAAACACACAGTGACTGTGGCCATACAGAAGGTGCCAGCACTGAAATCTGTTGCTGGCACTCATGTTCCCTTGGCAGCCCTTTCACAGCACCACCAACACCTGGGCTCTGCAATGGCCTAGTCACCTAGTGGTCCCAACCCTCTATCTAACTCTCAACAGAGGCGAGATCCAAAATTGAAAACATCCAGTGACGGCTCCAACACAAAAGGTGCCAGTACCATTGCATATATCTTGTGTATGTCTTTCATGGCTGTGGCCATCTCTAGTTTTCTGGTATTTTCTCACCTAATCTGTCTGCCTGTAATTCATCCTTTCATATTTTACACCCCATTTCACCACCTAACTCCTAGATAATGCAGTCCTCCCCTCATGGGAGACTTTATCTACCCTGGTATCTGCTGGAATGATAACACAGCAGAACTTAGACAATCTAGGAGATTTCTTGAGTGCTTTGGTGACAATTTCCTGGCACAGGTGACTGAAGAATCAACAAGGAAAGGTTCTTTGCTGGACCAGATACTTACGAACAAGGATGAACCGGTCAAGGATATGAAAGTTGGAGGCAACCTTGGTTGCAGTGACCATGAGATGGGGGGAGTGAGGTACAGCATCCTAAGAAGAGGAAGCAGGACTACAGGTGTGGATTTCAGAAGAGCAGACCAAACTCTTCAGAGATCTGCTTGGAAGAGTCCCATGGGATATTGCCCTAGAGAGATAAGGACTCAAGAGCTGACTGATATTCAAACATCCGCTCCTCTAAGCTCTGTGAAGATCCATCGTGAGTGTTGGAAACCAAGCAAAGGCAGGAGGTCTGCACTGGATGAACAAGGAGCCCCTAACTGAACTCACACATAAAAAGCATGTGTATAAGAGGAAGAATCAGAGTCAGGTGACAAAGGAGGAATGCAAAGTTGCTGTCTGATCTTGCAGAGGTAGGGTTAGGAAAACCAAAGCCGACCTGGACTTTAAAAGTGACTTGAAGGTCAGCAAGAAAGGATTCTGCAAGTATATAAGCAGCAAAAGAAAGACTAGCCCTCCCTCCCTGACCCTGCCTACCCCAGCAGTGCCCTCACTGCTGAAGGGCGTAGGGGAACTGGCAACAAATGATGGGGAGAAGACTGAGGTCCTCAACACTTTCTTTGCCTCAGTGTTTACTAGTAAAACTAGCCTTCGGGAATCCCAGGCCCTTGAGACTGGAAGGAAGATCTGGAACAAGGAAGGCTTACTCTTAGTGGAGGAGGACCAGGTTAGGGAGCACTTAAACTTATTTGATGTAAGTAAGTCCATAGGGCCTGAGAGGTTGCACCCATGAGTGCTGAGGGAGCAGGCTGTTGTCATTAAGAGGTCACTCTCAATATCTTTGAAATACAGGCTATTGGGGAGAGATGGAATCTAGGAAAAATACATTGCTAGATTTGCTGCTAACAAACCTAGAAGGCTTATTTGACAACATAACTACCAATAGTAGACTTGGATACAGTGATCATAATATTGTGGAGTTTAAGAACCTGCTGTGCACACTGCAGACCAAAGAACCTGGATTTTAGAAGGACAAAGATCCTGGATTTTAAAAGAGCCAACTTCACTATGCTTAAAACTCAGCTGCAAGCATTCTATGGGAAGAATCCATGGACGGCAAAGTTGCTTGTGAGTGCTAGGAGTTATTCAAGAACAGCCTTCTGGAAGCACAATAACAATTCATCCCCTACAAAGCGAAAGGAAGAAGGCAGAACAAGAGACCACCCTGGCTTAAAAATGAGATTTTGGTAGGCTTAAAAGCAAAAAAAAAAAAAAGAACAGAACACTGACTATCAAAAGGTGGACAAATACCCATCAAGGACTACAAGAATGGCGATGGAAAACAAAACAGATGTTGCAGTGGATGTCTACTACTGATCGCCCAGCCAGGATGTGAGCACTGATGAGTTATTATACAGGCAACTATGAGAAATTTCAAGATTGGTAGCCTTATGGGAGATTGCAACTTCCCAGACATCAACTGGGAATATCACAATGCTGTGATGAGCAGGTCTTGGAAATTCTTGAAGCTTGCAGGAGGTAACTTCTTGTCACAGGTACTCAGTGAGCCAATGAGGAAAGATGCCCTCCCTAAACTTACTGTTTGTGAATAGAGAATGACTTGTGGGGGATGTGAAGGTAGGTGGCTGTCTTGGCCATAGTGATCATTAAATGGTTGAGTTCAAAATTTTCAGTTTAATGAGAAAAAAGGACAACAGAGTTGCTACCCTGGACTTCAGGAAAGCAAACCTTAAGCTGTTGAGGGAGCTAATTAGTAGAGTATACTGGGAATCTGCTTTTGAGTGCTTAGGAGTCCACAAGCGCTGGTCAGTCTTTAAGAACCACCTTTTGGGAGCACAGCAGCAGGCAATTCCACTGTGTTGTAAGTGAAGCAAGAGGAGCAGAAGACCACCTTGGCTGAACAGGGGAACTCCTTGTGGAGCTCAAGAGGAAAAATAAGCTGTATGATCTCTGGAAGCAAGGTCAGGCCTCACAGGAAGATTACAGAGCTATGGTTCCTACGTGCAGGAAGAAGGCATGAAAGACCAAAGCTCATTTAGAGTTGAAACTGGCCAGTGCTGTTTCAGATAACAAGAAGGGCTTTTATAAGTACGCTAATAACAAGAGGAGGTCTAAAAAAAAACATTTGACCAACACTTGTTGAAGATGGTTATCTTACTAATAGGGATGAAGAAAAAGCAGATGCTTTAATGGGCCCTGATGGGATGCACCCACGAGTGCTGAGGGAGCTGGCAGGGGTTGTTGTGAAGCTGTTCTCCATTATCTTTGAAAGGTCATGGAGTACAGAAGAGGTGCCTGTGGACTGGAGGAAAGTCAATGTCATGCCAGTCTTCAAAAAGGGCAAGAAGGAAGACATGGAAAACTACAGGCCAGTCAGCCTCCCCTCCATACCTGGAAAAACAATGGAACAGCTCATTCTGGATGTCATCTCTAAGCATGTAGAGGAAAAGAAGGTTATCGGGAGTAGTCAGCATGGATTCACCAAGGGGAAATCATGCTTGACCAAACTGATACCCTTCTATGATGGCACAACTGGCTGGGTGGATGAGGGGAGAGCAGCGGACATTGTCTTCAGCAAGGCTTTTGACACCGTCTCCCATAACACCCACATAGGTAAGCTTAGGAAGTGCAGGTTAGATGAGTGGACAGTGAGGTGGATTAAGAACTGGCTGAATGGCAGAGCTCAGAATGTTGTGGTCAGCAGCACAGAGTCCAGTTGGAGGCCTGTAACTAGCGGTGTTCCCCAGGGGTCAGTACTGGGTCCAGACCTGTTCAACATATTCATCAATGACCTGGATGAGGGCACAGAGTGTACCCTCAGAAAGTTTGCTGATGATACAAAACTGGGCGATGTGGCTGACACACCAGAAGGCTGTGCTGCCATACAGTGAGACCTGGACAGGCTGGAGAGTTGGGCAGAGAGGAACATAATGAAGTTCAACAAGGGCAAGTGCAGGGTTCTGCACCTAGGGAGGAATAACCCCATGCATCAGTACAGGTTAGGGGCTGACCTGCTGTACGTCACTAGTAGAGACAGACATGTGATCATCCCCTTCTACTCTGTGCTTTTCAGGCCACACCTGGGGTACTGTGTCCAGTTCTGGTCCCCACAATTCAAAAAAGATGCAGTTAGATAGACTGAATGTAGTTCAAAGAAGGGCCACGAAGATGGTGAAAGTATATGAGGAAAGACTAAAAGAGTCAAGTCTTTTCTTCCTGGAGAAGAGAAGGTTCAGCAGGATCTCCTCACAGTATTCCAGTACTTAAGGGGTGGCTACAAAGAGAACAGACACTCTTTCTTCATAAGAAGCCACATGGAGAAGACAAGGGACAATGGGTACAAGTTGCACTGAGAGAGGTTTCATCGTCAATACTAGAAAGAAATTTTTTACAGTAATGATCAGTCACTGGAACAACCTCCTCAGGGACATGGTAGAATCCCCACCACTGAAAGTTTTCCAGATGCAATTGGAGAGCTAGATAAGATCATCTAGGCTCCTTTTCCCATGAAAGGTTGAACTATATGATCTTTTGAGATCCCTTCCAACTTCTGCCTTTCTATGATTCTATGAAAATGTTCTGTTAGAACAACCTTTTAATAGGGCAGATACCCAGCGTCCTTAAATCAAGTTATTACAACTATCAATGTAGCCATTTTTACTTAAATGCAAATGTTGCTGCTACCATCTCTAAGCATTTTGAACTTTTTGTGAAACATAATAGACATTTCACAGTAAATGCACAAAATGATCAATTGTTTCAACTGAACCATAGCTGATGCATTTTAATGGGTCAGCAGGTATTATTAGACAACTCTCACGCAATTGGCTGCATCTAAGAACTCTGAACTAGATCCTTTACTGGGTTGTAATTACATCTGGAATAATTCTGAGTAGAGCTGGGATGAAAATGGCTTTCTCATCCTGCAACATTTAAGATTTCTAAAATTTCTTGACCAGAAAGGTTTCTAAAATCATTCTGCCTGAATGAAACCAAGATCCTGTGGAGGCTGAGGATGGATGGTAATGGGAAGTGGAGGGAGGAATGGGAGAGAGACATACACGTTCTAAAATAGCATATACCTGTGCTAGTTCAGACTACTCCCTGGACCCAGAAACAAGCGTAAATTTTCTTGGCAACTCATTAATAAATGGAAAATAGTGTAGGGTCCTTCAGTCTCTGTTCTGATTTGCTCATATCTTTAAACCTGTTCTGTTAGTTCTTACTTACCATTGTATTTTAACATGTCTACAGTAGATATCAATCTTTTCCCCTGGGAAGGCTGCTCATCCATTTCTGTTGGCAGCACTGCTACGGGGATTCTGGGCCAATTGCTAAATCTTCTTGGCCTACTGGTCAAAATGGGAAGGAAAAGCCTTTAAAATTAATTGGGATATTTTTAGATTTGGGTTTACAAACATATTTTCTTTCACATAACTCTCTGCTCATAGATTAAAGCATCTTACTCTGTTAAATGATTTTTGTATTTCAAGAGTGTTAAAGGCCTGATTTTTTGACTAGTCTTTGGTCATGTCTCAAATTTCTATTGGTGTCCTTCCTTGGATGAAGTGCATCTTGGGGTCAGGAGAGGGTGGTCAGGACATCAAAAAGGCATAACTTAGGCCACAGTAACTCTCCTAAATGTTTGTCATCTCCAGTGCAATATCGTTACTTATAATATTGAGTAAATATGGCAACTTTTCCCATAGGGCCACTTTTCACACTGTGTTAGACATGTCACCGTGAGGTGTTAGTTGCAACTCAGGTAAAATACATAGGTTTCTGGAAACACACAGTTCAAAATGGGCTCTATGAATACTCAGATTACTTTCCTGAATGTTATCCCCCTTTGCACTCATTTGATATTCATGTGTGGCCATGTCTTGTTTGTTTGGGTAAGGTGAAGTAGAATTGTCCACATAACATAACATAACATAACATAACATAACATAACATAACATAACATAACATAACATAACATAACATAACATAACATAACATAACATAACAAATACTTCCAGTTAGTTTGTGTTCACTAACAAAAGGCATAACCCTATGCTATACTGCAGGCAGTTTGAGATTTTGTTTGACGTCAGCTCAACTCACACTTCATCAAATGGAAGAAAAGCAAACTGACTCAGAAATATGTGAATCTACTTTGGTACCTATATGAAAAAGCTGTGGGTGAAGGTATTAAATATGAATGGGTTATTTAGAAAGCTGTAAACAAACTGCTACCTGGAGATTTCATTAGTGCTTCAGTGTACCTGAATGGTTGTATCAAACTTCTTTCAGCCAGAGTAAAACTTTGAAAAGGCTGGCTCTGTCAGAGCACCAGAGGTGGTCACCATCCTTCTGACATGACCACCATTATAAGAATATTTGCCCTTATATGCATTACATTAGACATTGAACGGCAATTCATTTGCCTATGTTCAGTGGTTTTAGATTTTTCTTTGGAACATCAGAGCAGGAAGGCAGGCATACTCTCTCTCTCTCTCTCGGATGTACCTGTTGTAAGGTTCGTGTCCACAATATTTTCTCCAATAACATAGATTTAGCTTGCTATTTTTCCTTAGGAACTGGAATCAGGCCATTTTATCTAATGTGCAGTTTAAGTACAGCACTATGTAGATGATATTTGAGTCAGAAGGGAACACTGCTGTTTTCTAATATAGCAGTCACATGACATTGCCATTTTACGTACTGTAGTGGAGTTTTGAAGTTAGCCTTCAATCATTCAAATCTGATCTTAATCCAGTTTTCTCTCATTCATCATCATCACAACATCCTCACCATGCCTCAAATGCCATGAATTTTGTTAGATATTAGTCATGAAAGTAAGGCATTTCATTCAAATGTGAATGAAGCAGAAGGTGCACTGTCATCCTTATACCTGAAATTCCAGTATTGTTTTTCCAGTGTTTGATTCTAGCATGTAATGATAGGCTCCAATACTAGCGCGTGGGTCATCAGCATCCTTTCAGTTACCCTTAGGGAAGAAATAAGAGAATGCTCTTAGAATGGAAGTGGTTGGTTTATGATGTATTTATGTATATTTTATAGCTATGGACATGTTTTAGTACTGCAAACTTGAGTCATTTTTAATGCCCCTCCCTCTGTTTCTTCCCACAGCAAATAGTTTGGAAGTCTATTTTTGTCAATCACTGTTACTATGGCTGTTGTTCATTTTACCAACATTTTGTATAGCATCTGATTACTCTGAAAGGACCCTGACAATTTGTAAACTCTGGTTTCTTTTTCCTTTAACATTGATCTATTGAACATTAGGGTTGTTGATGCCATTGGATGCTTGCCAGTCTGCCTACAATGATAGCAAATAAGAATGCTAAATCACTTAGTGAGCTGTTGATTACTGGGAAGGAGGAAAGGAGGGATTAACCAGAAATGCTTTAATGTTTGCTTTTCAGTAAGCATTCATCACTCTAGAGGCTTGCTCAGCTAGTGCCCCCACACAGATCCTACTGATCCTTCTCAAATCATTCTTCTCCTGATACAGTTGAGCTGGTTTATCTGATATGCTTTTCCTCTTGCCTGTGATCTTCACACTACCTGCACAGAGTTCCTTCTTTTCTATCTAGCAAGGATGTTTTGAGCCTGATTTATTCAATTTCACTAGATGAGTCAGTGAATTGTGCAAGGCTTTTCTAACTTGGTGTTTGCTATGGCTCAAATATGCTCTGAAATATCTCAGCACTGGCATGCAGTGGAAATAAGACCCTCATCTGTACCAACAAAGGAGAAGAAAAAGAAGGAAAGTGTTATCCCAGCATGGGATAATGGGATGGATAATGAAAGATAACAAAGAGAGCAGGAGGAAGCCCCAGGAAAATGATAACGCAAAGCTTGTAAAATGATTTGAAGTATTTTCCACCCAATAAAGAATGCCATTATTGTAAAGAAGACACACACTTATGGGAGAAAAAAGGCAATTTGGAATTTTCCATTTCTTTACAGAAGTGAAAATTATGCAGAAGAGGTATCTGATTCTGGAGCATTAACAAAAGTTTCTGCCAGGTGTGAAGACGGGAAGAAAATACAAGACTGGCGATGAGGAGAAGCAGAAAGGAAGGGAAGAAAATCTGCTTTATTCTGTCCAGACCTGTTTATCCCTCCTCAGTCAAAAAGATAAAATATTCCTCTTTTTTTTACAGCTCTAACATAAGTTGACTATAATAAGCCTAAAATGACTGACTAAAATTTTGAAGCTGTTCTTAGCTTTTCTTGTGAACCAGAGCGGCATCCCTCTGGAGCACTTCTGAAATAAACTGGGAGTGACTGGTGGCTCAGCAGTATATATTTTTATGTTAATGCCCTACTGCCATGCATCTGATCTTATCTGTCCTGCTAATGTATGTATAGAAGAGTCTATCTCCTGGCTCCAGGATTTACAATGATACTGTTGCTCATCTGTCTAAAGTCTTAAACATAATTATTTGCAATGAATCCACAATATGCCCCTTCGGTTAAATAATTTCTCTCTAGTTTGCAGGAATACTTATCACCACACTGATAATTCTGACTGTGCAGGTTTTGCATCTCATAAAGTACATCTACAGTAATGTAGTCATTTAATAAAGTCCTCTATGGCCATATTGATGAAATGGTCCATAATTTTACTTTTGCATTTTCAGTAGAATCCAATAGCTGCATGAATTAACCAGGTATAGCAAGGGGTAGAATTTCACTTAAGCTCGTTCTTTCTTCTCTTTTATGGGAGGAAAACTAGAAAAGCAACATGAGATAATTTGGGACAGATTTCCTTGGATAACCCTAGGTGTTCAATGACACAGTTAAACAGATTTCTACCCAATATGGTTCCACTGAACTTCTAGTTAATGTATGGGTTTTGAGCACTGTAGTGTTAACACCCTGCTGCTGAAATATTTATGCTGGCTTTTAAAAATCCCTGAGGAAATCCAAGCAGAACTCTGCAAAGTACATAACCTTTTACCGCAAACATTTCCATAAAAAAATATAAATTACTGGAATCAAAACTCCCTTTAAATTTCACCAAAAATAAATCATACTATAGTTTTCCTAATTTTTATGGATTTTTGTCCCTCCAAAGTGTATAAAATTTACAGTGCTGGAAAAGAAACCATCCTTTCATTTGTAAAGCAGACACAGAGCAGGCTGCCTTACAGTCATCTGTTTCTACATCTTTCCCCAAATACATATTATGAGTACAAGGTGTTTTACTCAGAAGGTGAACACTACAGATCATCTTACAAGATACAAGGAAACAGTAATGTTTCTAAACTTTTCAAAATCTCTTCCACACTTATCAGAAATGCAAACATGAGAGGAATTCAATTAAGCTTTCCTGAATCCACTAGAGACATCTTTTAGCAAATTACTGCTTTCATTTTTAGGGATTTCTAACACCCTAAAATGATATTTGTTACATAGTATTTTTCTGAGCTATAAATATTTTATCTAAGTATAAACTCCAGAGAAAACAAATCTAAGCAGCTTTCAAGGGTTAACACAGTACTGCAAAACTGATGTTTTAATGCCACAATATTAAACATAAAATTGGCTTGGACAATCTTTATTAGAATAATGGTGAAAAAACACTAAAACTTTGAATTTTGTCAGCTGGATGAAAATTTACCAGTTTTGAAGAATAATAATCATGTAGATTTCCTCCATTAATACCTTTTACATGTGCTTTCTGTTGGTCACTGCTAGAGAAGAGATAACAGGCTATGTAGAACTTTGATTTTGCCTACAAGGTCTTGCTTATTTTGCCTACAAAATCTTCATAAGACTTTTTTCCCCCCTGACAATCTTCTAAACTGCTATCATCCTACATAGGCGAGAAGCACACAAACTCTGATTTACCTGGATTAACACTGAAGATACATTTGCAGAGGTTCTAGTAATCCTATTGGTGAATTTTATCAATAAACCACAGTCATATATCAGTACTAAAATTCCTTAAGTGTCATTTTGCACTTCGGCTGGTTGAGGAAACAGTCTCCCAAACACTTTCCATGATGAATTTCTTTGTGATCCTGTGACAAGGCAATTCATGGAAGAGGGGGTCGACCAGAGCCCCTTTTGCAGCATCTCGCCTTGCCTCTCCTTTGTTTAAGCAGCTCTGAAAAAGCAATAAATTTTACAGGTCTCAGGTGAAGTCTGTATTTCCCATTGCATTTCTTAAGTGCACTTTTCCCTCTCAATACAAGAAAGGTAAAACAGTTTAAAAAAAAAGTATTACCTATATTATTTATTAACTGCTTTTCTCATAAAATTTTACTTCTGAGAGCCAATAATTTAAGTCAGAAATAGCTTTACCACTTTTATTCACAAAAAATATTGGTTTAATTAAAGATTAATGTATTTTATGAAAAATATGTCATTTTGATGACCTTTTTAACTGAATTTTTAAAGCTTTTTCAAGTATTAATTTGCAGCTTAGCATTAATTTCTAGCAAAAGTCAAGTTTGGAGTGAATTAAGTTTCAAAAAAATGTTCCAGCAAAAATGCACTGTAAATATTTGGTTGGGGTTTTTTTGGGTTTTTTTTTTT
>VUYV01000401.1:13169-28511 GCA_008711295.1 Anarhynchus alexandrinus
TTTTTTTTTTTTTTTCAGAAAACGGATTTGATTTGACATCTGCAAAGCGGAATGACATCACTAAATTTCTTGATAATTCTGTTCTTTGTTTCTTTTATACCGACTATACTAACTTTGAGGTGGCTCTGACTATTCTAAAGGGACAACTTGAAATAAAATATTCATCTACTGTTGTTCACCCTGCCTTTGCTGCATAGCAGGTTGAGCTGCCAGCAGTTAGCTGCTTTCCTCGCACAGTTTGCAGGGGGCTACTTGCTAGTTTAGTCAAATCTTTAAAAATTGCAGAAAATGTCCCCACCTCATCTTGATCAACATCCTGTATGCAGTCAGGACACGTGCATGTACCCTCCACCAAGCCCAATGATTTTAGTTATATCAAAGCATTTGCAAGACAAAATGACAAAACTGTGTGCCACAGACAGTGAAAAGTAGAGCCCAAAGCACTAGCAATGCCTGAATTGCAACTACAAAGAATAGATTATGTGAATTAAATCCAGATGGACATAGCAGATGACTTGCACCTCAGCATTTTGGTAGGCTTAAGAATGCCTTAAAATATTTATGCCAATCTGACCAGAAGGTGAAACTTGTAAAAATCTCAAATCTGGCAAACAGTTTGGGCTTGAACAAGCAAGTAAGGCACTCAAAAGTAACAGCAGAGTGCAGAGTCTACTTTAGCTCTATCCTAGAGGGCAAATTAGTCCCAGCAATGGCCATTCTCTTATGATATTTTGAAAAGCAGTCACCCTCAAACTCTGCTTTGTTCATTCTTTCAGCTGCTGTCTCCCCACCTCACCAAATGCACGTATTGCGAATGGGGTCAGAAAAATATTATCTTTTACGGTAATAGCAATAATAACAATAAATTCCTAGTCTTTCTAAATGTCCTGGTTTGAGCAACACAGGACTAATTTATCTTCTAATGCTTAGGAAAACTGCACTTTCAGAAGACTTTTGTGTCTGAATTTGTGAAAATATTTACGTTATAGCCAGCTATGGTGTGTGGGTTTCAAGGTCTCAGTGTTTCTGAACTCATCAGGTGCAGGGATGAGGAGGAGCGAGACCTGGGCGCTTGACCCAAGCTGGCCAACAGGATTATTTCATAGCATGAACATCACATTCAATATAAATTAGACAGTTTGCTGTGAAGTGCTCTCTCTCCCTTGATGGCAGTGATCATGAGAACTTCTTGACCTGGTGCTGGACCCCTGAGGCCTTCCCTTCCTCCCAAAGCTGTCACGCTCAAAAGCTGGAGGCAGTACTCCAGGTGGGGTCTCACCAGAGAGGAGCAGAGGGGCAGAATCACCTCCCTTGACCTTCTGGCCACACTTCTTTTGATGCAGCCCAGGATATGATTGGCTTTCTGGGCTGTGAGCATGCATTACCAGCTCATGTTGAGCTTCTCATCAACAAGCACCCCAAGTCCTTGTCCCCAGAGATGCTCTCAATCCATTCTCCACTGAGCCTGTATTTGTGCTTGGGATTGCCCTGACCCAGATGTAGGACCTTGCCCTTGGCCTTGTTGAATTTCAAGAGGTTGGCATGGGCCCACCTCTCTGGATGGCATGGATGACACAATGAATAAATTTTCACTAGACTTGGAGGAAATTAGTCTTTTAAAAATATCTGAATATATTTTAGATGCCAAGAAACAGTAATTAACACCTCAACAATTCCAGTGTTTAATTTTCTTCATGGATAGGAAGTTTTGCCATATGTGAGGACTTCATCTTACTTCAATCTTACTTCAACTGATAGATCAGTTTTGTTATCTGCAATGTTTGATGTGATACATTGCATACTCTTTTATGTTAGTTACAGCAGCACCCATACATTCTTCTATCATCTTTTTTTCTTCCTCCAGGCTTTAAGAAATTCAGTATCTGACACAATTAATTTAATTCTACTGGATTGTTTCTATGCACTTCAATAAGAGGTGTGAGTACGCTGTATTGTGTTACTGCCAGGAAACTTCTAATTATGATGTAATAACTGGTTTCAGTTGCAAACCATTGATTGTTATAAATACAATGAAAATGGATGCATAGTTCTCTGAAACAAGTAAAAGTAATGTTTTAAAAGCTTATCTTTTTATGAGACAGATTTTTTTTTTTTATTCGAAAGGAGACAACTTTACCCTCCCCTTTAAAATACCATTTTAAACAAGTCTGTTCACAAAAAAAACATGATTTCTAAAAGGACAGGGAATTTGTATTTCTTTCAGTTGTTCCTACAATGTTCTCTCAGACGTTGACATCTCCCTGAATGTGTAAAATATCTAACCATTTTATATCCATTTCAAGCTTTTCAGTTCAAATGTTTTGTCACTGTGTGTTTTTCTTTCATTATGTTTAAACATTCTCTTGCAGGTTGCGTTTGAATCTGTTTTCTTAGATTCTGAGAACAAAACTGGGACTTACGTGCTTTCAATAATAAATGTTATAATATAAGCCAAGCCAAATAATTTGGCTTTAAACCATCTTTATGAAAATGAAATCTGGTAAATATGACAGTTAAAAGAAAATTATTCATTTTTAAGTAAGACAAGGAAAGCAGAAGATCAAAGAGATTTATAAGTGAATGGTAACCCTTGAGAGATTAAGGGATTTACAAATCTGGAAGATATGAAAAATCCTTAACATTTACTAAATGTAACAGGAGATATAAAAACTTAAGCAGAAATATGGATTATAATTTAAAGTGGTGACATACAACTTTCATCTGTGATTTTTTTCCCTTTAATTTTTTTTTCTCAATCCCGAAAGGATGAAACTGATTAAAGCTCATTTGAGCTGAGGAATAAAAGGTTAAAATTTCAATGTATTTTTTCAGAGGGCAGAGATTTTAGCATAGGGTCTTGGGCGCAGGTTTACAAAGAAGTCTTGAATTATTCAGAGCTGAAGCCATGGTGAAGACTGCAGAATACGTGTCATAGTAGCCACTCATACCAATGGGCTAGGCCTTCAGGCCAGCTGACAGCCTCCAAAAAGAGTTGGGGGGGAGTTCTTCTCTGTTGTTGTGCTGTAACACATATTGAAGCACTCTCTGTCATCTCCACTCTTAACATGTTGGTGTATTTAGTTTTTTCTAGCTGGAAAGGAAGAAGGAAGCCTTAGCCTCCATCTCCACAGGGAAGAGGTGGTGTTGACCAGGCCAATACGGACAGGTGGCAGTGACCAAGGCTCAGAGAACCAGTTTTGTCCCAGTCTTTCATACATGTAGAAAACAGGGAAAGTAGGGCCTAGTTTAAAGGTGATCTTTCATTGTTCTCAGCAGGTGAAAGAACCCCAAAACCGCAGTGTTTCATTATAACCCATTTCAACTTAGATAATCGCTATTTATCTTAAGCAGCGAGTTCACTTGTCACACACCCTGGTGTTGTAAACACTAGTGCCATGGGCCAGACCCTCAGTGGAACAAAATGTGCGTGTGCTGAGCGAGTTATTTGTGTAATGTAAGCAGGTGGCGCACAGGGCAGTTCTGGCTCTGTCTAATCCTGTGGCAGCTCCACGAGGACTGGCTGCTGCTGAGTTACTGCAGCAATGGGATAAAACCAGCCTGTAGCTGTAGGTCACAGCAAGACCTGAAATCACTCAGAAGGATCAATGTTAAAGCGAGGTCCTTCTAGTTGTCTCCTTCCATTCTGTTCGGTGCCCGCAAGGAGACCAAAACCTAAGCATCACTCCTGTAATTGGTGAAAAGAGGAAGAGTCTTGTTAAGTGACTTTAAAAGTCAGTTTCTTTTATTCTAAGGCTGGCATTGGAAAACAAAGTGTGTAGAACAGAGAACTTAGACCAAAACATCACAGTTTCCCCCCGCCGCTGAAGATTTCCACTGCTCTTAATAAAGCTTTTTACCTCTGCTTTAGAGTCTTTCTGGTGAATCCCTAAGTTTCTAAAGGACGGCTGGCCAGCTATGTTCCCTTGGATGAGAAATCAGGAAAAGGACCCCCCTTGTCCTAAAAGCAGTGGCAGAGGCATGAAGGAAGGCTCTACTGATTCTGCTGCTCACTTACCTAAGTCAGACATGCAGGACAGTAATTGTGGCAGCTCTCCAATTTCACTTTAGTGCTCAAGAGCCACTAATTGAGGCAGCTAAGCGAACACACAGGTCTTTCCTGGCACTGCTTATAGCACCAGTGAGGGAAGGTTGCAGAGGTCTCTTTGCCTGACCGATAATATGAGTCAACCACTTTATGAAATCTGATGTTTTCCTCACCCATTTGCTGCACTGGGGTTTTAGAGTTTAGGTTCCAGCCTTGCCTTCATTTGTGCTTTGGGTAACTCCTTTGGACAAGTTTTAACAAACATCAAATGTATATTGTTGCACAGTAAGTGTACTGAAAGACTTTATTAACACCAGGATGCTCAGGGGAAAAGAAGCAGTGGCTTTCTGTGGCTAGTAATGTTCATAAGTTTAATAAGTGGTTTCTGGATACTGGGGTGAGAAGTGAAATGAATTTTGAGAGCCAGAAGTTAGCATTTCATGAATATATTTCCATTCCTCACATATGTACTCATTCTGATGAAACTTGGTGCTGCAATTAAAAAAATGGGGGATTATGCTTTTAAAAAGATACTTCAGGTGACCTTCATGACACACTAAATACCTTTCCCATTCCAAGTTGGCAGCAATCATTTCAAGTCTATGTTTTCTATGGTGATGTGAAGAAACTTGTAAAAGAGACTAAATTTGCAACATGACCTACAAAGCCAGTGAATTCAGGAGCTGCTGGATCACTGACAGAAAACAAGGACAGCTTTAAGTGCTGGGTTAAAACATAAAAAAAAAGAAAGTGTGTAAGACTAAAAGGACTAAGGCTTAGGGACAGCTGTAAATAAAAAATTCATCACTTTTCATTACCAGTGGTGGGAATGTTTAACTAAGCACATGCCTTGCCTAATACAAATAGAAAGTTCACTTCAATGATGTATTGCTGACTAAGAAAACAGTTGTCTTCTGTTACATTTCTGAGAGGTTTTTTCCAGTGTTGATGAGTAGAATGGAATACAATTATATCAGCTTGGGGTAATATGAAGGCAAGCTTAGCACAGTACATTTTGCAGAAATTGTAAGTTAAAAAGAAGAAAGTGTCTCTAGTTCTGCTATGTACATTTTTTGAAGCTACAGAGTTTCTCCTTACTCTATCTGAAAATCTAAATAGTGAATAAATAACTCTGGTACCTCTTCCTTCACGTTTATCTCTCAGTGTTTTTGGCAGCTAGCTCATATTCAAAGCTAGAATGCTGAAGAAGGAACAGCACCAAATGCAGCATTTTAGCACTTCACGTATATGTGATGGGGAAGATAATCCATTGTAGGCACAACAAGAGAAAACTTAAATGGAGATAAGTCCATCAATTAAGTTGTAACTGAAACACTTGGGCTTCTAAATATTATGGACACCATTTATTTGATTTACTAGATTTTCAGAGGAGCTTAATTTGTCCCTGTCGACTGATGGCAATACTGATAACAAACACTATATTATTTATACCATTTATCTGTTTGCCCACACCCCATATTTGCAGTCTTACACATACAGATGATAAAATTTGGAAACACCTACAAAATTATTCAAACCATGGGAAGCTTGAATTGAGATGGAGACAGTGTTTCTTGATTTTAAACAATTAATTTCTGGCCATTTGATATGAAAATGCTCAAGAAGAAATTAACTGAATCTCTAAGTCAGCGTCATCACATAGGCTGCAGGACTAAAACTATTTATTCCCTCTCCTACATTGTGTTTTTGAAGGGGGTCTTCACACCACAAGGGACTGAGAAAGAGCTGAAAGCACAAACTTTATATTTTACCAATGAACATTTCAGTTACATGCAACTTTGATGCTTGTGTATTTGTCCTTTTGACAGTATTAATATTGTTGTGATCATAATAGTCTATGGATGTACCTGAGGGAATATTCACTGAGTAGTGACCTTCTGTTTAATCAATCAAACTTTCATGAGACTGGGAAAAACAGATGAGCTTTTTAGTTGCACAAACCTGCATGCATTCAAATCCTACAGATTCAAAGAAGTGCTAATGCACTCAAAATCAGGTCCATTTTTTTACCCCCAGCTATATTGCCTAGATTATAAAGCATACTTTGATTAATAGTAGCAAGAAAACTTCAGCAAGCACATAAGCAAATGATAATTTGATATATGAATCACCAGCTCAGGGAATTATCAGTGCTTCAACCCTTATCGAGCTACAAACCCATGGTTCAGAAGAATTCATTGATGTAGATCATGTCTCTTGCAAAGATGAAAACTAGGCTTGACTTGCAAATGCATTACGTTGCATTTATGAAGTCAAAGTATTTGGCATATTTCCCTTTGGTATTGAAAGCAAAAACACCTGCTAGAAACATGAGCAGCTTCGTGCCTGAGTTCAGCAAGAGGGGAGCCAGAAGCTGATCAGATGGGCCTTATGTTGGTCCCTCTGACATAAATGAAAATTATTGCACGGGTTTTAGTTAGTCATGGTATATGATTCTGGTGTTTTGTTCAGAAAAAAAATAGAAGAGAAGATCTTTAAAACACAAAGGCAAATGAATAGATTTTTTGACTGTGAAATATCATGAAGTGTATCATGTAATTCAGAATAAGGATGCAGGACCTTATTATTACATGGATTATTTAAAACAAGGCTTGAGAAGGGATATTTGCAGTGTTTCTGTACTGCATTACTTGCTGTTATTTACAGATGTAAAAAATATAATAACTATTGTGTTTTAAGAGATCTGGACGCTGAGAACCTTGATACCTATAAATTAAGATATTGGCAATCCATTACTAAATTGTTTGATGCTTGCAACGCATGTCTTTGATGAGCCATTTTCAATTAGACCCATCTGCGTGCTCCTAATGCTTTTTCCTGAAAGCATGAACAGAACCAATCTGTTAACGTCCATCTGCAGCAGCTCAGCATGGGCAGCAGGGTGCCAAGCTGGCTTTCTTCTGCTTATGCATCAGTGAGGTGATCCTGAATTATATTCCTGACTGACTGCAACAATGCAGTTATATAAGACAAATATACAATCCAGCACTTTATAATGCACAGGGAAGATGTGAAATTATTTGAACAGCATTGTTCAAAAAAAAAAAAANACAAAACTGATAGTGTGCAAGGCAGCATAAGAACTTAGCAAAGAAAAAAAATTTTTATAAATGTGCTGTTTTTCTTTCTTGCATCATATTTTCAAAGACCATGATGTCAAAGCTGTCTTGCTTTGGCATCATCACAAGTCTTTGAAACATTTCAGGTCCAGGAAATTCTAGGATGTTTTAAGCAACTCTGTAAACAGTATTCCCAACAGTTTCATAATGAGGACTGACATATTAGGAAAAGTAATTCCAGAATGTTCAGAAGACTTTGTGAAGACCCCCTGCCACAAAAGCTCTGAAAAATAATCTTATTATTTACAATTTTTAAACTAACAAGAACTATGAGTTTAGCTGCTTCCAAATTAGTTTACTGCCACTTTAGTTTGAAATTAGGTTCTATATGTGTTGCTGAAAAGTTATTTTTGACCCTGAGCTGTACAGAATGAGAAATAAGATGCACTGAAGTCAGTGAAAAGCAATGTACTTTCTTAAGCAATTTTAGTCCATTTCAGTAACCTTTTAGAAGCTTTAGAAAGCTACCCGGACAAACTACTGATGGATAACCCTCCCAAATCCCTGATGAAGTGAAAACTTCTGCAGAAATACAGGAAAATGAAAAATCTGAATGCCTGTCTTCTGTCATGAGAGAAAGAAGCCTAATCTGAACCCCTTGCAAGCCCAGAAAATTCAAGGTAATTTTTAGTGTTTTGTTTTCTTGGGGGGTGGGATTTATACTAAGTTAACATCTTGCCTTGAAAATTTAAGGCTAAGAAAAGAAGGATCCTGCACAGTAGAACACTTTTGCTATCCTTGCAGCTAAAGTTGAGTACAATTCCCCAGCTCTGGTCAAAGCCATTGTAAACCATCACGGCTTGCTCAGTCCATACCCTAGTTGAGGTTCTAACTCTCCTATTGTGAACTGAAAGACCCCATGGCACATGGCTTGTTTTCTTTATGTTATGAGAAAAAATTCCAGAAAACATGTAATGTAAAATTCACAGTCTCCAAACTGTTATTTGGGCCTGTTTAACGGGAGGGCTGAACTACAGCATTTGGAAAGACCCATGGATATTTACCAAATTGGTTAAAATACTTGGAATAACAGCAGCTGCCTCAGTTTCTAGTGCTTAATGGATTACATATGCACATTAGATTACAGTGAATGAATAGTTGTTGAAACTTAGCTGCGTGTATGAGAAGAATGCTGTTGCATTGACCCTAGTGGAGATGATGGATCTGGTCTTCAGCTGAAGATTAGGCATCTGTGAACAGGTTGATCATAGAGTAACAGCATTGTCTTTGTAGATAAAACAATTAGTTTTTACTGACTTCCTGCCTTTTTTAAAAAAGTAAGATGGCTAGATTTAGAAACATATTCTGGATAAATTCACCTGCAAACTCCCCTCTTTGTCACAAAACAAAGGCAAGTAATGAGCTTTATTATGTTAATTAGTATCTGCTATGGGTACTCTGAATTTTATGATTCATTGCAACGCTTTTTGCTTTTTCACCATGCAAACCACTAGGGGTCAATCAGATTTACAATTCATCTTTTTGTCCTGTTATTGCAATGGGATAGGCATGCTCTAGTGGTGTAAATCATGCACAAGCACCTTTCAGACTTGGGTAGAAAATGATTGTATAACAGTATTACCCTGCTTAATTGCTCAAAAAATGAAATAATGACACCCTGCACCAAACAAATAGATAAATAAAAAAGAAAATGCTTAAGAGTACATATATAAAATCTTGGCTATGACAAGCTTGGAACATGACAAAAATGCCTTATTCCAGCTAACTTACCACTGAGTTGAAGAAGACCTTCAATTGAAGGCCAGCCCTAAATGTCAAATATAACCTGTAACAAATGAATTCATACATCATTACATAGCCCCAGGTGCCTAAAGGTACTGCATAATGTGAATAGCTCATCATCAGATTGAATATTGTACAGCTGTTAAATACGTCTGTGCCAGTTTTGTGCTGTGCTTTACCTGTCAAGTCATTAACAACATGCGGGCTGCAATTGGCAAAGCATCACAGGGAAGTCCCAAGAATTTTTGACCAATTTTTGCCCAAGCCGAGCCCCAGAATTTTAATGTCCAATGTCTCTAGCCATCCTTGATGGAGGGGGGAACTACCCACAAACACCATGCTTTTGCTTATTAAAATAAAATCATAGTGGGTCATACAAGATACCCCAGGTATTTAAACCCCTGTAGCTTAATACCAATGATAGCAACAGGCAGCCCTCTAAATTGGGGTGGGGGGAGAGTGTGCGCGTGCATAATCTTTCTTTCTCTTTTATTGTCTGTTTTATAACAATCAAATGAGTTTAGAATGTAAAATTTATGTTTTTATTTCCATTCTTCTTCATGAGTCCTTATGAAGATAGTTCAGCGTTTGGACAGCCTGCCTTTCTCACCTGACTGAAAGTTTCCACTCGAGTTCCAGTTTTCTGCAAGCTAATAGTGACAAGACCTTTTAAGCGTGCTAGAGAAGCACCTCTTTTTACTGCCATCCACCAACAAAAATGACGTAGTGTCCCGACTTTTATTGAAACCCTGAAACATGCTGGGGATGGCGGTATCTATCTAGGAAATACTTGGTGACATGTATGTGGTGGTCGCATCTCAAATTACCACTGCAGTTTTTGCTGTGAGTTTTGAACCCCAGCCAAAATTAGCACATCAAAACACTGACATGCACAAAGCTGTAGCAGGTCAACTGTAGCATGTGGCCACAATATCATTTTTAGTTACGTCAAACAATTTTTTGTGAGACTGCTTTTTGTGTTTAACCAGTAAGTTTATTGTCACAAGGTTAAAACAGCATAGCAATTTCAAACATGTAACTAAACTGATTTCGGCTAAACTACTAGAAAATCTGTCTATATATATGCCTAAGTGTTTCATCATAAATTATTTATACATTAAACACGTTACAAGTTTCTAAAAGTTGTCTACTAAAAGTCTTTTTGATTTTAAAATAATGTATACCTGATGACCATTAATTTTTATGTTTTCATTATACATCATGTAGATTTGTAGTGATTTAAGAGGGCATGAAAAATGTATATATGGGTTCAGGTGTACAATTAATTGTGCTATGGTACTGTTCTGAAATGGTTGTTTAATTAAGATGTCCCAATATTAATTTCTCCTGTAAGTGCACGCATTCTTTGGTTTCATGTTTAAACATGCCAGGCAGATCATACGCTGTGTATCAGTATTTTGTATCCCACTAGTCTAACAATGCAATATATTAACCCTGAAAATTTTCAGAAATAGTAACAGTACACAGATGAAACGGCAAGATTTGCTTTTACTTGAGAGGTTTAGAGAAACAGAACACTGCAATTTTTGTCTCATTTTGAAAGGCCATACTCATTCTTGTAATTGCATTTTATATTTTGCATGATGCCTGTGAAATGGCTGAGTTTTTAAAATAACATTATTAATATGCATTGAGAACCACTTTTTTCAGGATTAAATCATCTGTGCTTTATAAATACTGACTTTTTATGCTGTGGGTTGCTGAATCGGTTAACTGTATTGATTTTAGTGAAGTCCATGCCAAGTCTCCCATTCAAACAGACAATATTTTATCCATAAATCTATGTGTGCTCCTTCCCTACCTACCCAGATCTTTCGCAACTGGAGGTTTATAGTAGTAGAAGTGTTACTGAGTGGAAGGGCAAGAATTCCATATACCCTTCTTCTTTAGTTCTCTCCCATCTGTGAGTTTGAATTTTAAGGGTTTCACAATAGTGTATTTGGTTTTAACTGTAATGTCTAGTTATGGGGCGAGATTATCTTTCTCTGTGCATTCCTCCACCATGCTTTTTAATCAGCTGAAAAAGCATCTTGTTCTGGAGTTAAGTGGTGTACCTGGTGAAGGTGTCTTAGGGTATCCTGTCTGAAGTTCTCCTAGCCTGCAAGGGTTGTTTTTTTTTTTTCCTGGAGCAGGCTGCTTGGAAGGGCAGAGTTCTGCAGAGCAGAAATACACGGGCTGTTCTATTGCATTTCCCTAAATGATCTCTGAGCTCTTTTCAGTATTCATAAATACTGTTTTATGTGAACCAGATTTGGAAGAGGATTAAATGGTGAAACAGGTGGTATAACACAGCATTCTTTTCTGTTTGATTTCTCACTTTTGAGTAGGAAATGCTTTGCCTCCACTTAGGGAAGTCTGCGGGTGAACTTAAGTATGGGAAACTGAACTCCCTGATTTGAAGTACATCAGTAAGTTTGTATCACATTTATGCTAGAAAAAAAAGACAAAATTGATCCCAAACTTCTATGAATTCTGGCTAGGCACTCACCTCAACCAAAGTGAAGAAACAAGACCATGAACACGAGAATGTCCAGCTAAAACTGAGGTGCTTTGGCTAAGAGTAGAAGGGCTATGCAGTGACAACCTTTTGCCACTGAGAGAGTGGAATATAAAGAACACACACAAGATAACCACCTACTTCATCATTTTAAAACTTAAACCAGCTCTTTCTAAAAACCCTTTTAGCTGCCTTCATAGATTTTATTTCATACCTGAATACAGAGAAAAACATGAGCTTTTTAAATAAAATAAATATGTGATTCAAAATTTATTATAGATTATTTAGTGAGAGGCTAGTGAAGTTGTCTTGCATGTCTTAAGTCAATCTGTGGCACATAATCAGTAAAACTATAACATTCAAACAAAGTTAATAAGTTCCAAGTGCACCCTTCTGCAGCTGCAGCCTGTTATAGCTTGTAATTTAATACATGCATCTTAGGGAAGCTGTCAAATTGGTTTCAGACTAACAAACAGATATTATTTAAATCTGTAGAAAAAAGGTCAGCAACTGAGGTAGGAACCAGGAATGTTTTAATGGAAGGTTTCATATCTTCTCTTTCAATTAATTTTGCATATTTTTAAATTAACAACTGGATAGCTTTAGAAAAATAAATTGTTGCAAATGCAAGTAGGCAATATAAATTAATTTTTCTATGATCTCCTTATGTGTTTATAAGCTGGTATACATTAGCATGTTAGTAATGGTTTTGTCAGGATATACTGGTCCCCATGCTATAATTTCTATTCTCCATGTATAATATATACTATCCGATGTAGTGCAAACAAGAATAAAGCCCAAATCTCCACTAAACTGGAATGAAACAAGGTCTTAAGAAAATATGGTCATGTAGCAAGTACTGTGGCACAAACAATATGCTGAGGGGCCTTCAGGGGCCTATTTTCTTCTCTACAATGGACTGCAATCACTTGACAAAATGTTCACAAACCAACTAGCTACAGTGCGATTCATCTATGAACCATGAATTCAAGTTAGGTGATTAAAAAAACCTTTGTGGAAGTACTTAGCTTTTTCCAAGCTATACAATAACATCTACTGAATACCAGCACATTTTTTAATGTTGAAGCAAGGGTTAATAAGATACAATGGTTAAAACCTGTTTTTCAACAAATTCAGGCACAGAACAAGGTGACAGACTCCAACTGAGGTAATTAAACTTGGGAATGCTTTACCAGATGTAGGAATTGATTCATGGTTGCTTCAGGTTCTACAGTGATGTTACCTTATATTTGTGAATTAGCTTTCTGATTAATTCTTTAGGCTGTGTAGGGAAAGGGGAAAGGATTTTCTGATTCTTCTGCTCGTGTCTTTCACTGGCCTGCATTAGTCTTGAAAGTGTAGTAAGGCTACTGGGACTAGCTGAAAACAGGACAGGAGAGAGAGGACTCCAGTGGTCAGTTATAGCACAGTATCTCTAAGAAGGGCTGGAAGAAGCATCTGGGCAACCACAGGCCTGTCAGTCTGACCTCGGTGTTGGAAAAGGTTATGGAGCAGATCGTCTTGAGTGCCATCACATTGCACATACAGGACAACCAGGTGATCAGGACCAGTCAGCAGGGGTTTGTGAAAGGCAGGTCCTGCTTTACTAACTTGATCTCCTTCTATGACAGCTTAGTAGCTGCCAGAAAGGCAGTGGATGTTGTCTACCTGGACTTTAGTAAAGCCTTTGACACTGTTTTCCACAGCATTCTCCTGGAGAAACTGGCTGCTTATGGCTTGGATGAGTGTACTGTTTGCTGTGTAAAAAACTGGCTGGATGGCTGGGCCCAAAGAGTTGTAGTGAATGGACTTAAATCCATTTGGCAGCCGGTCAGAAGCGGTGTTCCCCAGGGCTCATGATTGGGCCCGATTGTCTTTAGTATCTTTATCACTGACCTGGATGAGGGGATCAAGTCCACCCTCAGTAAGTTTGCAGGCAACACCAAGTTAGGCGGGACTGTTGATCTGCTTGAGGGTAGGAAGGCTCTACAGAGGGATCTGGACAGGCTGGATCGATGGGCTGAGGGCAATGGTATGAGGTTCAACAAGGCCAAGTGCCAGGTCCTGCACTTGAGTCACAACAACCCCATGCAGCGCTTCAGGCTTAGGGAAGAGTGGCTGGAAAGCCGCCCAGCAGAAAAGGACCCTGGAGGTGTCGGCCAACAGCCAGCTGAATATGAGCTGGCAGTGTGCCTGTGTGGCCAAGAAGGCCAACAGTATCCTGGCTTGTATCAGAAATAGTGTGGCCAGCAGGACTGGGGAAGTGATTGTCCCCCTGTACTCAGCACCGGTGAGGCCGCACCTCAAATACTGTGTTCAGTTTTGGGACCTTCACTGCAAGAAAGACATTGAGGTGCTCGAGCGTGTCCAAAGAAAAGCAATGAAGGTGTGAAGGGTCTAAAGAAAAAGATCTGTGAGGAGCAGCTGAAGGAACTGGGGTTGTTTACTCTGAAGAAAAGGAGGCTCAAGGGAGACCTTATCGCTCTCTACAACTACCTGAAAGCAAGTTGTAGCGAGGTAAGGATCAGTCTCTTTTCACAAGTAACAAGTAATAGGAAAAAAGGAAATGGCCTCAAGTTGCACAAGGGATTTTTATATTCGATATTAGGAAAAATTTCTTCACAGAAAGGGTTGTTAAGCATTGGAACAGGCTTCCCAGGAAAGTGGTTGAGTCACCATCCCTGGAGGTATGAAAGATGTGTAGACATGGTACTTAGGGACATGTGGGGGACTTGGTAGTGTTAGGTTTACAGTTGGACTTGAGGATCTTAAGGGTCTTTTTCACCCTAAATCATTGTATGACCTACATGGATGTAACCTCCTCAGAATCAATTTGGAGTTGGCCCCGGACACCCCTTTATGGCCTCCAACCAGCAGGGAAGCGGAGCTCCTCAGCACAATATTTTCCATTTAGAACCATCAAGACTCTTTCCATGTGTGTTGGATTTACCTGGCGAGGTTTTAGTAGCAGGCAGGGGGGCGCTACTGGTGTGGCTTCTGCAAGAAGATGCCAGAAGCTGCCCCCATGTTGGACAAAGCCAGTTCTAGTTAGGTCCATGATGGACCCGCTGCTGACCAAAGCTGAGCCCATCAGCAATGCTGGTGGTGCCTCCATGATAACATATTTAAGAAAGGGTAAAACCCCCTGTGCAGCAGCTGTGAGGGAGGAGCATGAAAATGTGAGAGAAACAGCCCCACAGACACCAAGGTCAGTGAAGAAGGAAGGAAGGGAAGAGATGGTCCAGGCACCAGAGCAGAGAATTTCCTGCAGCCTGTGGAGAAGAGCGTGGGACCCCATGCTGGAGTAAGAGAAGGGCGTGAGGATGAAGGAGCAGCAGAGGCAGGGAATTATGGACTGACTACAATCCCCATTTCCCATCTCTCCGTGCTACTCAGAGGGGACAAGGTAATCGAGTCAGGAGTGAAGCTGAGCCTGGGAAGAAGAGGAGTGTTTTCAGTTTTGTTTTTATTTCTTACTAGCCTACTGTTATCAATTTGTATTTAATTACATTAATTTCACCAAGCTGAGTCTGTTTTGCCCATGATGGTAACTGGTGAGTGATCTCCCTGTCCTTATCTGAATCCACAGGTTTTTCAACATATTTTCTCCCCATCCTGTTGAGGAGGGAGAGCGAGGTAGTGGCTTGATGGTCACCTCTCAGCCAGCCAAGGTCAACTCACCAGACCATGTAATTCTCAACCCTGCATCCCAAGTCTCAGTCTCTCTTGCCTTCTATATGTGGTATTGCTGAGGTCCAAAATGAGGACTAACTGCTCTCCATTCATGGTGAATATATTTTTCCTAAGACTTTCATATCTTCTAGCACCTTCAAGCCAGCCATTTCTTAAAAAAAACAAGCTTACAAAACACCCACCAGCAGCAAAAAAAAAAAAAA
>VUYV01000401.1:28599-149181 GCA_008711295.1 Anarhynchus alexandrinus
AAAAAAAAAAAACCAACAAAACAAACCCAACAGAGATAACAGTAAACTCTAAAACAAACCTTGGCAGTTTTGTTACTACTTCCTAAGAACATAAAGTGACTGATTCAAAATCTTTGGGTTAATGTCTCCACTGACTTCTGTGTTGTCAGATTAAGTGTACACCTGGTTATTTTTTCTGCCTCTCCAACTTAGACAATGGGATGCTGTTTAATTCTTGTAGTTTTTTTTTATCATTACCTATCTTTGTCTTAAGAGTCAGAAATAACTGAGAGAAGAGATAACCAATAAAACTAGCGTATATTTGAAGAAAAAAATAATCTTTCTGCACAATACATCATCTACTATTGGATTGGATCTGGAATTACTTTTTTATATACTTTCTGATAGGTTTCAGAAAATTTGGAGTAAGGACAGTACAGTTCATTACTGTAAGTGTTTTCAGGCAGACAATATATTTTGATTGCACAGTGTTTAACAGAATTGGGTTCTGACCTATATTCAGGTGTCCTACAGTCTTGCTTGCATATCACATCAGAAGACAATTGCATATTAGGCAAAGGGCTTTTTTTTCCATTTCTTCAACCTACAAAAGTAATTTACATGCACAAATGCAACAGCAATCTACTTTTTAGTTAACAGACAATATTACGAGATATAATACAGGCTCATTCCTATTGCTTCCTTCTGTTACACACACCCACCTAAGGCTAGGGAAAGAGTGAAAGTGTTTTTTCATCAGGATATTGATGGTGTACTGAAGCAAAGATCATTCATGTTTCTGCCAAATGAACAAGGAGACTCCCTTGCTCCCCAAGATTCTCAAATTCTAGGGAGAGACTGAAAATACAAGGAAAAAAGGTGTAAAGTTGTTCCCAACTCATTACCATGAAAGTAGCGTGTAGACTCTTGTTTAAACAGTGAATTAACTAAAGAGTTTGCTTTTCTTTCTCTTTCAATTATGCAATAGGAAAACAACTTTGATATTAATGGTGAGTGGAAAATTAAAAAGAAAGCAAAATTAAACTTCTAATGTATTAGGTTAACCCAATTTGAATCTATTTTCCTGGAATATAGTTTCCAATTCCATGTACAGTAAGTGTATTGCAATGTCACTGAACTAAACTGTTTACATATAAGAGAACAGGACCTGTGAGTTGTTCGGGGGTCTGAAGAAGAATTCCAATCAAAAGACAGACGTGGACGCGCTGGCAAAAGCCTGAAGTACAAACGCAAATAGACTGCTGCTATACAGGTGTTACGTGCTTATTCCTTCAGACAGGAGGGCTGTTTGTAGCAGCCATATGCTACATCAAGTAGAATTACTTTGCTGGAACAGAATACTTTTATATCGGTTGCAGTAAAGTCTTCCTGACTTGGAAAATATCCAGAAGATGTGCTCTTTAGTTACTGTACAATCTTTTCTTCCGTGTTCCCAAAACAAAAACTAGGTTTTAGGATTCAGCAGTGGAAAAATTGCTACACAGCCTCATACCTGTATCACTTGAGAGTTTGAGCACATACTGTTGCACATATTGAGTGTGCGTAGTACAATGTTTGTCTGCTCCTCACTAATTTTCAAATTGTTTGGTTACAAATTAATGAACTAACACTACTTTATGTGCGCTTATTAAAATAACACATTTTAAACCATTTTGTTATAACCCACACATTTTTCCCTGCTGAATATGTGAATTTAAGATTAAGACACTATTGTCTTAACCTCTGCATTATCCTAAGTTAATTCTAGGTACTTTGCTTCATATGTGGACATTCCAGTGGATTGAGTACTCTGAAGTTCATTTGATGTGTAAACTTCATTGTGACCTTTGATGACTTTAGATATTTCTGGAATTCTGCTGCTTTGGAAAAAAAATAGGCTTAATAAAGATATATGAAGCTGTAACTTTGAGGATCAGTTTCTCCCTTGCTAAGTCCAGTCTCAGAAGAGTCTCGTCTGGCAGCGTTAATTAAAGTAACCTACAGCCATCCATTAGAATACCTTTAAAAGAGTAAATGGATGTTTTAAAGGAACATTTTGAGAACAAACAGCAGAGATTTCCATCATCCTTTCTCTTCTCATGCTCCTGAACCAAATGAACGGCCTTTGTATATTTTTGCAATCGATTACCAGGACAAACTTAATGTTGCACACCAAAAAGGACTAATTCACTGTGAGAAGTCCTAAATTAGAAGCCAAAAAAGTGCACGGACATCTTAGCCAGAGAACTGTAACTCAAAATTTGTTAAGGTGTCACTGAACCAGTTGCTTAACAGATAAGAGCCTAGAAACAGAAGATTTTTTTTTCCTTAATGTTTAAAATGGAAATGCAATTAAATTCACTTAGTTTTGCTTTTCTACTCCTGCTAAAATCAGCTCTAGATGTACCACGAAACAGGCCTACATACCTTGAGTATAATCACTTATGTATGTGTAAGATTTAATTGGACTTCCTTACTTCTGTCAACATGCAGCTGTAATGCTACAAGGAACACTTATCTAATTCATACATCTCTTCACTGACCTGCCATGATTTTATTTAGGACCACATACAGCTACTGGCTGAGATGAGCTTTTACACTGTTCCAAAGAGCAGACAAAACTTTGAAAGCAAAAGCGTGCTGCAAGACAGGATAGAGGCTGCAATTCTTCAACAGGCTAAAACCTGAATAACGTATCCAGCATATGAGGTACGTGGGGCAAAGAACAGATAGTACCAGACATGTGAGCATAAAACCAAAGGTCAAAGCCAAAGTTCCTCATTTCTTTTACTCAGGTAAGTAAAATGCTTAAGATTTCCCAAACTATAGATTGATAATTTAAACTCTACCAAGTCGTCCTTCCCAAGAAGGGCTCCACCTCACATCTCAAGCACAGATATAATGCACAGAAGGTTAAAAAGAACAAAGAAAAATTTAAACTGCTCTCTCTTGCTTCAGTTGCTTCAGTGTTCACAAACAATTCTCTCCTTATGTTTATTACATGCTTTTAAATATAAACACCATTTAATTTAATTAATAGACGTACCTTGCTTAAAATAAATAAAAATGAAGATACTTGTTTTTCTTCTAGGTCTTCAGACCTCAAGGGTATAGCATAGTAAAAGTCATGCTAATATTTTTGAAAAAAAGAAGTTTCAAATTTTCAACACTTTATGTATGTTACTAGACACAAAGGAATTAAACTTATTGGCAACTGTGCAGGCACATTAAAAATCTGAGTGCTTGCCAGGTCTGTGTAACACTGTTATTATTACGTATTTTCCTAGGCAAGATTTGTAAGTGAGATATTGGAGTGAAGGAAAAAATAATTGAGAATTTCTGGCTTCAAAGAATGCATATTCATCAGATGGACTGCTCGTGTTTGTACAGGTACAAAAGAAATCTTAAGAGTACTAACTTCTGTCAGGTTTGCATTTGTGATTTTTAATTAAACTAAACAAATGCCTGTTTATAACATGAGGGTAACATTTAAAATTTAGCCATTGCAAAAATTGGTTGTAAAAATGCGCCTTCCTTCTCTCTTAAGATGAATCCTCTGCAAACAGAAGATTCTTTATCTAAAACAAAAACTGTACAATTCATTTACAAGATACTGTTCGAAATTACTGTAGTTAAATTATCTTAGCCTGTACTACTGATCTAATTTAAATTACAGTCAACGATTTTAACCAGACAAAATCCCCCAAACAAAATCACAGTAACCAGAATGAGGTTTATTAACTTCCAGAAAAACATTTGGTTGTATAGAAGAGATTCCTCCATTATATAAAAGAATTATTGGTTATTAGTACACTTCTTTCAACTGTATACATTGTGAGTTTTCTCATGTTCTCTGGGAGCTTTAATAAATTATCCCCAGAAACTAGCTGCATCCAAGCTTGACTTAATGTTGTGCATATTTTCTCGACGTTGTTTGGTATAGATATTTGCCTCTCCTTTTTGCAGCCGTCGCCTCAGAGCAGACTTTTGATTTTTGGTCAATTGACGCTTTATCTTCTGTTTCACCAGTTCCTACAAACAAACAAACAATTCAGTATCAGAACTTTCTGAAGATCATTTAGTACAAAAACATGGCACAACGATTTTCATTTCAACGATTGGCATTTTCAGTACCAATGTGAACATGCATGATCCCAAGAGGAAGACTTCTGAATATCAAGAAGTTAGTGACCTACGCAACATTAACATGAGTAAGCCCAGGTCTGTGCTGTGTTGCACTAAGCTGCATGCACAGGGCTGTCTTCAGGCCTCTGTTGTGCTGCACAAATCTGTTGGCAGTAGGATAAATTAAGCCAGCTCCCGCGCAGTGCTGGCAATTAGGCCTCTTGTGTAGCCCTGCCTTTACCTAAAAGCGCAGCAAGAAGTTCTCATGTGAACATCAGTTAAGCTTTACTGTAGAAATGAAGAACAGAATTGTTTCCTTGCAAGAAAATCATAAAAAGCTTGACTGACTTAAAAGATATTCTCTGTTATGGACAAGATCTGCGTGGTCTGCTGCATGTTTGTTGGAATCCTGTTCAGTGCTAAACCCTCAAGAGCTCCCAGCATCTAAAGGGGTGTGGGATTATCTATGCTATTCTCTTCTGATAGTCTTAGCTCTAATAAATAGACCTTACGGAGTTCAAGTGTCTTTCTTACAAGGATCATAAAGGACCAGCACCTCTCAGTGCAAAACACATGCCTTCTACAAAAATGTAAAAGCTGGTAATATTCTATGCTTAGATTAGACAAATGTCTTCCAAAAAAAGAAGGACCAATGGAACACTTCACAACCTGTAGTAATTATTTGGTTTGTGCCTGTTTTTTTTAGCAACCTGTTTTTTCTGAAGTTTGGATTATAAAGTTCTGAGTATGATTCTAATGGAAAACAACAACTCTCTATCACAAGTGTGCTAAAAAAGATGGGCAGTCAGAAGTGATTTACAATTCCTTCTCCAGTTTTCCCCTGTTGTGAGGCACTCTCCAATTAAGATTCACAAGGTCAGGACTGTCTCATGCCTCTACAGCAAAAGCAACTGCTATTTCCATAAAACTGCGGTAGTTTTATGAAATTTCCTCTGTTATTTACACTTACATTTTCATTCTGAGTTCTACTCTCCATTATGATGGCAACAGCTGGCCATAATAAAAATGAAACCATGATTTAGTAGATTGTGGCTGTGATTTTGTCATGTGGAAAATGACCCCAGCTCAAGCTGCTGCACTGATATTGATTGCATACTTGCATATCTTGTCTTGGAAGAAAAAAGAGAACTCAAATTATTTTCATCTTTCTATTTCATCATGACGGAATCATATCTTGTTGGAAATCCTAAAGGACTGTCTTATTTCAATTAATAAAGCATTAAAAAAAACCATATCAAGGAATAAATCTGCCCTTAATAAAAGATCTGCTGATAGCCAAATAACTGGACAAGAGGAACAATATTGATCTAGTTACATTTCCTTTACATGTTCCCCAATTTCAGTTGCCTTGTTGTGCTTTGTTGATTGTACTATCAACTCTGCTTCACTGCAGCATATGAACTACTAAGTTGGTAGGGACTACATCAGGAACCACAACTTTGGCAAGCTATGACTAATGCAACTAAAGTAACAAAATACAAGGCAGTCAATGAATCCAATTACTCAATCCTGATTTCAGCAGGAATCCTGCAATAATCAGGGAACCACCTGAACAGCAGTTTCCTAAGTTATGTCGCATGCCGGCTGACTGTCAAAATGTGGATAAAAGACAGTTGCAGCTGATATGTCCTTTCCTTGGGTACTTAGTAGCACTCAGTATTTAAATATGAGCTCTTTGGAAATAAAAATTGTAGACTCTCTTTTAAAAATATTCCTGAAGAAAAACTGATCAGAACTAATTTAAACTGTCGCATTGATGTTTTTCTTTTACCAATAAAGCACTCTGTGTTTTCTGTGCGTAGAACCCTGAAAGAAAGCTTCTCTACTTCTCCCACTCTGGTCCAGGACAGATGACTAGTTTATACAAAACTTGCCAGAAGAAATTTTGCAAGATAGATACCAAAAGTCTTTGTCATGCAATCATAATGTAAATTCCCCAAATCCTACTGCTGAAACACAGCACGTGGAAAGACTCACTAGTCTTTCCATCATCATAACCTAAATGTGAGCAAATACTGAGAAACGCTTCAGAGTAAATAGATTTACATTTTATTATTTAAATTTTTGATTATTTGCATTGTTTCCTCTAATTAAATTACATCAGTGCATACAAAGATTTGTACAAGCACAGAAATATACTTTACTTCACGTGGAATAGCTGATTTTCTGTAATTCATGATTCTTTCTCATTTTGGCATAGTCTCCAAGTTATGATTGTACCTACTGCTGTTACTGCTGTTGTTTATATATGCCTATATGAATTAGTTTGTGTGATTAATTTAAAGATCTACTAGTGTTTTAATATGTTTTCTCCACCAAACAGAAAGCAAGCTGCATAAACAACAGCTAAACGCTAGCAGCAATAAGAGCCCAGTCAATCTTACTGCACTGCCATTATTTTGCATTTTTAGTTTTATAATTATTTTCTTATGTTACAAATAGCTCATTATACCTATTGTTTCTTTAGCTCTAACACTCAAAAGTTAAAATAAGACTCAGTAATAGGCAGAAACATTATTGTACTCAGCATAAAAGCATGTAAGTGAAAGCATTACGCAAGGTAAATTGGTGCAGGATAAAATTTTTTATGTGGCTGAATCTCTTGGAACCTTTTCTGCTTAAGTGTTTTTATCTTTCTTTTAGAACAGAAAATTAGGTACATACACTCCATTTACTTATTTTTAATATGTGTTTTATGTGTCTGCCTACAGAATATACATACATCCTCTAAATACCCACAAAGGTTTCCATAGCTACATAATGACCACTGCTACCACCAAGTGGTGTACAGGAGTACAATTTCAAGTTATTTCCTTTATGGGACTTAGAAGCAGTAATCTTTTTTTTTTTTTTTAAAATTCTGAACAATAACAATAAAAAACTCAAAAAAAAAAAAGAAAGAAAAAAGAAAGAAAGAAAAAAAAAAGATTGCATGGAGCAGAAGCTAGGGAATTCCTAGCAGGTCATCCTAGCTCTTATTTACTTCATCCCACAGTTTTAACATAATCCTTTATCTCCTTAAGAAGATAGAATGCCATCCCCTAGAATAAGAACTGTGATGATGATGATCAAAATTGTTTTTTCTTTTCCTCGCATGAAGTCCTATTAAAAAATGGCTCAGACAAGATGCAAACATGCCATTTCTTAACATTTATATACACACAACTTTATTGGTTATTGTTATCTTTAAAATACTTACCTTAAAAAAAAAACCAAAACAAACAAACCAACCAAAAAACCAAACATGAAAGAGTTAGGCAGCAAACTATTCCATGAATATTGTAGCCACCAAGAGGCACCTTGTGTAAAACAAGGCTGCCTCACAGAACGTATCACTTAACAGGACAGTAGCAAAGCCCTTCTTGGAAAAGCAGTGAAGCAGTAAGTAGCAGACTGAAAAGGCTGTAAACGAGGAAGTACAAGTCTAACTCAAAAAAAAAAAAAAAGATTGCTCTTGCCAACACTAGAGGTTTCAGATATGCTGAGATATACTCCAATCAGACAATAGAAATGCTCTGAAAATACACTGTGTTCCCCAAAATAGATTTTTCAGAGCTTCTGCTCCTAACTGCAAAAAAAAAAAAGAAACTAAACATAGCCAGCCATATTTACAATGGCAAGTCCGTAGTCTGACCTAATTAAAAAAATACCTCATGGATCAGCTGAAATAAATTTCTTCCTGTTTTGTATAAGTACACTTTATAACTAACAAAAAACATTGGACTGTGTTCTTTTTAAAATGAAACCGCACTTTTAAAAATGGGACAGATGCAGCCATACTGACTAGTGTATAGTCATGGATCGAAGAAAAAGACATTAAATTCTGCTGAAAATGTTGTGATGTATATAATGCAGAAAGTCAAAGAAATTCATACTGCCAAATAAATCGCTACTGAAGTGAGTTCATACAAACGTTTCAGAAGAGTGGGAAGAAATTTCTACGATGACAGGTGAAAAAGGCCAAATTAAATCTTGATGCAAGCATCCACTTTTAAAATAAAAAAATATTAATTGTGGCTAAGAACAGAAATAAATGAACTGATTATATGTTAGTGCATTAACATACAATAACATACATTAGCCTGTTATTGGCTAAATGAGAGTTGTTAATGCTGATGTAAAGCTTTGGTGAAAGAGCAAAGAGTGACATATGAAGGAAAGTGCTGGAAATCATTCTGTGTAAACAATTACAAAAGTATGAGTCCTATTTTTCTGTGGACATGGAAATGCAAACCAGAGGGGATATGCGGTAACAGCGTTTTTAGAGATAATTGATGCTAGAGAACATTTTTACAAATAGGTACTAACAGCTATGTGCAATTTAACATGTTCTGAGAGTAAACTAGATAACAACAGTAATATTTACCGCTGGAATGGTTGAACAGCTCCCAACACTTCTGACTGATGTGATACTTTTAGTCCTTGTTCTGTGCTCAGCAATATGAACAATACTCTCTTCATTTCTAAAATATAGAAATCAATGTTTTATTCCACTAGCAAGATAAACATCCTTTGCCTTTATGAGCATCATGTTTTAATCTTAACTTTTTTGGGATATAATCTGAAAACTCCCAATAGAAAATGCAAGTACTACAAAACATGTACATTTTAACACTAGTTATTCAAAACAGGCATTTTTATGATGGGAAGAATTTGTTGCACAATGGCCACATGTACACCAAGCACATGAAAAGAAGCTTCACAACACTAGAAAAAAAATATTTCAGATTCTGCACTATGTTTCAACAAGTCATTTCAAGAAAAAGCAAAAGCAAACGAGGGGGGAGTGTGAGCTTGGTACATGCATCCAGGTACACATGATGGGCTGGCAAGCTCAGACTTAGAATTTCAGGTACAAGGGGCTATCCTGAAGGTAAGAAGGAATTTAAGTATGTCAGGAAAGGAAGTAAAAGCTAGAAAAAACACACAATACAATATATTTGACTGATACATTCCAAGGAGCTTGTTCTTGCTAACCTCAGCTGAGTAAGCAGCAGTATAATTTGACTCTGAGTTAGAGCATTCAAATTACAAACCTATTCATAAAAGTTACTTAGAAGCAGTATTTTACTATCAAGAACTCTTTCACTACCAGTATTAACTGAAATGAAGAAAAAAGGGAAAAAATTCCACCACAGAAAGTTGTTTTGTGAATTAGACCCAAGATCTGTTCTCTCATTAAATACTACTACCCAGCTGGACAATTGATCCGTCACACATTACACATGAAGCATTACATTACGTAGTAACAATCAACAGATTACCTATCATGAGACCAACAGGAAAGATGTTCACTGCAATGTTTTCAAAATAAACTGAATTTTAGTCTTCAATTTAAACCAGGTTAGCTGAAGAATAGTCCTTTTTGAGCTACTGGAAAGATTTACATTTATTTGGGGGAGGACAGGAACCACACTGCTTGACAGTAAACATCAATCTTTACCTGTAATGGCTGATGTTTTCATTTAAAGTTGACAAGTCAACCAGATCAGGACATTTGTCTTCATTCTCTTTATCATTAGAGCACCCTCCTTGACCTGTCTGATTTTCAACTTCAGCAGCATTTTCAGTTATGCTTTTGCCCTGAAAAAAACCAACTGCAGGACTCTCTGCATCTTCATCAGTCTTCCAAAGCATAGCTTGCCCTTCAACTTTTTCTAAGGCTGAACTCAACTTCGACATATTCAGCCTTTGTGTATTTTCACTACTTTCAGTTGTATCAGCCTCTTCATCGCTATACATAAAGTTGTTAGAGGTTCTGCTTTCAGAGAAGTCACCCACTTCACACATGAAGTCTGCATTGTTTTCTTTATCCTTGCTGAAGAAGTTGAGATTATTTTCAGCATCTTCTACAAATTCTGATACCTCTGTTGTATTATCATCCTCATCAGAACCTGGTGGGTAAAGCAGTTCACCATCTTCCTGCATTTCTTTTGTATAGCCGCTGGCAGCAATCTCTCTATCAAGAGAACACTCTCTCCTGTGAAAGAAGTATGTTTTCTTTTAATATGCTAAATCATGAAACTACCAATATGCTACATTTTGGGTTACAAACATTAATCAGACTAGACTATAATTACCCATACTATTAACAAAGAGGATATATGCTGTTGAAACACACAGACCACCACATGGTAGTGCTAAGCTTCAGGTAAAGTATTAACAGAATGTGACCCAAGAGAAGCAAACTTCTACAGAAGATCATTCCATCTCCATAACCAGCATTTACTTATTTGCTTATTTATTTACAGGAAATTATTCTATTTTAGCAGGAATACAATTTGACTTTAAATTCAGATTATGTTTAAGCTAACAGAAAAATAAAGGGTACACTGACACGCAGAGACTGATTCAAGTGTGGCAACCCTTTGGAAAAGGGCTCAGAATGAAATAAAACCCTTTTAATTCCAACTACTCCAGTCTTAAAATAAGTAAAACAATTGCCTTACTTTTCAAAATGGACAAAAGACATTAGGATGAAAACTTTGAACACAGTAATGTTTGAAGATGCAGTCACCACATTTACTAGCATTTTAAAAATAAATTTAAAATTGAAACCCAAATTAATCCTCAACATATTAGAACTGTCAAACAGGCTTTAAGAAGTAGGAGAAAATGATTCTGCATCACCGTTAACATTTCCTAGATATTTACCATTTGGATCAAGTTTTCAGATTAATCTCTCTTCCTTAGCTGCAAGGGGAAAGATAAAGCAGGCGGCAGCGGGTTTTAAACCACACTTTAGCTTTTGGAAACCACTGACAGTAACTTTGAAGAAAACACAAGGAATGACAAAAACATAATTTAAAATTGTATAGTTGGGCCTATTTCTTTTATTTCTCCTACAAGCATCTCTCACAGGCACTCATTTTTTCCTCACAAACCAACACAAATACCACAAATAGGAGAACTCAAATTCATCTGGCAGTTTCTACCTGACGTCTTTGAATGCTGGGAAGAGCTCACTCTCATAGTTGAAGCGTTTCTTAAAGAACTCCTTTATACAGTTAACATCTCTGTCAAAATACCTGTAAAAAAACCCAGAATTGAACAAACACAAAATCAAGGTAATGAAGTCTACTGCAATGACAAATTTTTAACCTACATTTCTTGTCTTTTACTGATTTTATTTTAAAATTATTTCTATTAGCGATCTCAAGACAAAAGGCTAGGGAGACAAACTGCTGCAGTAAGCATTTCTAAGCATTTCTTAACTGAACATCATTATTGTCTCTGAGAAGCAATTAATTACATATTTATCCTAAGTAGACATTTCTACTCACTCATAAATCAAGCTGTGTTTGGAATGTTCTATGTGCTGGATGACAACGGTAGAAAAAGGACCAGAAACAGGCTTATGGAAAAAAGTCATGGTTGACTATTTGCTGTCATCAGCATTTGTCAGATTTACTTTAAAAACATCTTTAAATTTGAACCTACCATTCAGCATTTGCATGTGATGTTGATACCATCTGAGGGAAATCAATCATAGTGACATGGTCATCATTATCCAAGATGAGATTAAATTCATTAAAATCACCATGAATCAAACCATGATTAGCAAGTTTTACAATCAAATCCATCAATTCACTGTAGACGGAGGCAGGATCTTCGATTTGGCGTACCTGGCACCTGAAAAGTTAAATCAAATGTAATATTCTGAACCTTGAAAGATTTAATTTAAAAATACAGACAAAGTACATGGAATACATCTGACAGAATGCCAGGGTAATTCAAGGTAAAAGGGCTATTTGGTCTCTAGTCCAATACCCTCCTCAAAGCTGAGTCAATTCTGAGATCACACCAGTTTGCTCAGGGCTTTGTCTAGTTTTGGTTTTAAAAATTCCAGGGATGAAGAGACACTGTGCAACCTCCCCAAGCACCCTGTGCCATTGTCTCACTCTCCTGAATTGGGGAAAATGTCTCCTTATATATAGGCTAAATCTCATTTCATCTTATGCTCCTTATCTCCTATCAGGCACCAGTGTCATAACGCACTATTTAAATAATGGATCCGTAAAGTTTATGTCTCTCCTGTTTTAGGTAACCTTATCGTCTCAGTAGGAACTAGTTCTTCCTGTATTCAAATTCATGACATTTGCTTTTACAAAAACATATTTTCTAGAGAAGCTCTTGATGTACAGTCTGGATGTGCAGACAGTGAGGTGGATTGAAAATTGCCAGAATGGCTGCGCACAAAGCTTCATGTGAGGCCAGTAACTAGCAGTGTACCCCAGAAGTCAGAAATGGTTCCAGTCCTGTTTAACATCTTCATTAATGAGCTGCATGATGGGGCAGAATTTGCAGACAACACCAAAAAGTGTCACTGATACGCCAGAGGGTCATGCTGCCATAGAGAGGGAACAGGCTGGAAAAAAGGGCCAGCATGAACCTCATGAAATTCAATGGAAATTCAATCCCTACACATTGGGAGGAACAACCTTATGCACCAGTACACACCGGGTGTCACGCAGCTGGAAAGCAGCTTGGCAGAAAAGGACCTGGGGGTCTTGGTTGTCATCAAGTTGAGCATGAGCCAGCAGCGCGCCCTTGCTGCAAAGGCAGCTAATGGTATCCTTGGCTGCATTAGACAAAGCATTGCCAGTGGTCAAGGGAGGTAATCCTTCCCCTTTATTCAACACTGGTGAGGCCACACCTGGAGTACTGTGTCTAGTTCTGCCCTCCCCAGTATAAGTGAGACATGGACATACTGGAGAGAGTCCAATGAAGGGCCACAAGGATGATTAAGAGATTGGAGCATCTCTCCTATGTGAAAAGGCTGAGAGCTGGAACTGTTCAGCTTGAAGAACAGAAGGGTCACGGGGATCTCATCAATGCATATACATACTTGAAGGGAGGGTACAAAGAGGACGGAGCCAGGCTTTTTGTGATGCCCAGTGACAGGACAAGAGCCAATGGGAACAAACTGAAACACAGGACGGTCTGTCTGAACACAGAAGGCATTTTTTCCACCGTGACGGTGACTGAGCACTGGCACAGGTTGCCCAAAGAAGCTGTGGAGTCTCCCACCTTAGAGATACTCAAAAGTCATCTGGACATGGTCCTGAACAACCAGCTCTGGGTGGCCCTGCTCAAGAAGGGAGGGTGGACCAGATGACCTCCGGAGGTCCCTTCCAATCTCAATCTGTGACTCTGTGAGATGTGAAATATAGTAGGTAGACTAGGAGAACTAAGTCCAATTTGGCAGGAACTTTGGATAACCCTGCACTTGTCAAAGAGAGCATAGCAACTGTTTACCATGTCACCAAGTCTGCACTAGTTTTTCAACTCAGGCAATGGACAATTGCCTGAGTTGACAACAGAAGAACTCAAAACGGGCTCTAGGAGGCCCTGCCTGAGCAGCGTGTTTGGACCAGATGACTGTTAGAGGTGCCTTCCAACCTCAACTATTAGGAGATTCTTTGATCTTGGTATATTTGAAGTAATTCTCATCCCCTACTTATCTCCTTCTGGTTACAATCACAAAACAGGGACAGCATGGTAAACGTGCACTGCAGATGTCCACATGGAACTTGAAGTGCTCCATGTACATGACACATGTGGAATTATTTTAAAAATGAAGGTGGGGAGACAGAATATAATGAACTCCCTTCCATGTTACTCTTCAACTGTTATACTTTGTGATTAATTCCCTTTTGATTAAACTGTGCACTTAAGATCTTGATTACTATAGAAGAGTATGGACTGGTTTGTTCTAGAACTTTAAGTCTCTGGATAAGCACCTAGGTTATTCCACATTTTATCAAGTATATCGGCCTTTTGCATTCTGCTCTGCAAACAAAACAAACCATCCCTTCACATACAAACCTCAGTGATATTTAATGTTTCTAGATATTGAACAACTGAAGCAAAGTAATCTTCCTTGAAGAAGCAAACCAGATTATACATGGTATTCTATGTAAACAGCAAAGTTCTAAACCAGTGCAATCTTACCTGAGTTACCAGACCAAGGATCATGAACTGGAGCTCAGAACATGAAGGATATTATATTCAATATTGTATATATCAAATAACATACAGAATATGCGATTTCTGTGTAGAAACCAGTACTGACTAGTAACTAACAGTTACCAACTGTAGCAGTACTAACATACTGCTCTTTTGATGTATTCCTTACTTAAAAAATTAGTCTAATTCACCATTTTCTTTGGACTAAGAAAACAAAAATTTCTCTGCATAAAGAGGTAAGAGAAGCAAGACCATAACTAAGTAGAATGCTAGTGAGTGTGGGCCAGAGAGCATTATTCAGCATGGTGAAGTTAGAATTCAGTAACATGACAAGTAAAAACCCTAACCCTGTTACCTTACTGAACCTAACATTGTTAGGCTTTCTATAACACAGAGAATTCAAGCTTAAGTACTTACAAAGGATAGCCATCAATAAGTTCCATAACAACTGCATGCCTGTTGTAGTCTAAAGGTTTTGGAACAGGAAATTTTCTGTCATGCAAAGCCTGGAAAGAGACAACATACTGAAAAATTGAAATTAAATCTTTAAGAAAACATTGCATATATTGACAAACTCCTGTCTAAAACAAGCAATAAATATTACTGTGGAAGCAGCATACATTACTTAAGTGCTAAGTGGAAACATCAAATCACATGCTTAAGAAGGGAGACAACATAACAGCCATTTGAACTTTCACTACAAAGACAAATAAAACCCGTTAAGTTTAGACACTAAGCACATTGCTATATTGTCTATATCATGCATGTGGAAGAAAAACACAACAGAATAGAAAAATGATAGACTCACATCTGGTCTGTTAACCCAAGTAATCAAGACCAGATAACTGGGCATAGGGTGACAGGCATTAGCTAAAAAATTCCAAACTAAGTTGCTGCCAATACAGTTCTGCCTGACTGGTTAATCTATATTTAGTTGCTGTAAGACAAAAGTTCATTCTTAAACACTAATAACCATCATTACAGCACATTAAAGATTAACCAAAGTCAGATCGTAACATTTTGAAGCTCTCTGGTTTGCCTTTTCTAACGCAAATTTAGTTATTTGATCCACTCAACTTCTTTATGGGTTCATTCTCTTGTTACTCATTCTCTTGTTCCCAGTGCATTTTTCCAAGATAGATTTCTAAGTTAAAGCAACATAAATACACCTTTTGTTACGTAAATATTACATTATTATCAATTTTTAGCACACAATTAATCCTCCCCCAACTCTCTTTTCAGAGAAACTGACCCTCACGATTACATTCCTACAAGTCCTGACCACATAATGCTTTACCAGTTGGATCAAGTGGACCAATATAGAGGTTTTAAATGATGGTAATAGTTCTTTCTCTCTCTCTGCGAAGGCCATTGGTAGAACCTATCACCTTTTTTTAAGAGAAACAAGAAAACAGCACTGGATGTATATAGTACTGTTGAATAGCAAAAAAGCAGAAGGGAAAACCAGCTTTTACAAATAATTAATTTTCCACTATCAACTTTCAGTTACTAGATAACACCTGCATTTTTTTAAAGCAGGTCAAAAAATACAGAACTCTGAGAGTAGCGATATATGGTTGGAAATTAAATCTTTTCCCACAGTACAGAACACAGTCTGTCTTTTGAGATCAGAACACCAGTCTGGACTGAAAGATTTCCCTCAACAGCACAGTAACAACTGAAAACATAGCACAATATAAATAAATTAATTAAAAAAAAGAGAGTAATTCTGACAAGTAACTGTAATTTCTTTTACTTTTTAAGGTGGTTTTGCAAGCTTATACAATAACTTTTAAATGAAAAACAGCAGAACTCGTGATATATAAATTATCTATCCATAAATAACAATGTCAAATTGAAATTCTCTCATGACACCTGCTTCTCTTCCATGTGACTTCCATTGCAAAGCTTCATTTTGTCACTGGAAAGTATACAAAACACCTAACATTGAAATGCTCTGAAATGTATACTTTAAGTCTTTGGGGGGAGGGGGAGGGCGGGTGGAACACAAATCCTACCAGTACCACAAACACAAACTGATCAAAAGACAGTACTTAAAAGTACCTATTAGACCACTGCTGGCATTACATGAATGGCCACCTACCTTCATATAGGCAAACTCCTTCATCGCTGCTAGCCGGGATAAATACAGCCATGACATTTTATGTCTGTGCTTGTGGTAGTCACGTTTATTTTTCAGACTGCGAAAGGAAGTTCTTCCAAGCCTATGTAATTTCAATGCAAACTGTTGCTCCTCTTCATTTGCAACAATATAAATATCTAGAAAACACATAATGGCAATGATCTAAGGAATAAATCATATCTAAAAAGCTTGTATCTGATGAAAAAGTGCAATGATAAGTTTGTAATTTCACTTCTCACAGTTACTACTTCTAGCATAGCAAGTTCTACTACAGTTAGTAAAGACAGCTAAATTTACATATTGTGTATTAGAGATCTGATCAAGAGAAATTATTGTCAAAGAGATCATGGTACTCCACTAGAAGAAATATTGATGTAATCTGAAACACCTTTCAGAGTAGGAGACCTTAGGGTTCCTATATTCGGGTTAACATCCCCAGGCTATTGGCACAGCAAAGCACAAATGTAAGCTATCCTTGAGAGAAATCCAGGGCAGATACTGGTGTTCTTAATCACCCTCTGGAAAAGCTGCCTTCTTCTGTTGAGCGGACAGACAACCCAAGGGACCAGCTTCTTAATTTAAACACTGTTAAGAAATAGCCTATGTTTCATTTCTACTGTTTGTCCCCAACAATCCCCTTCTCATTCTTCAATTACACAAGTTATGTGCTGTGTCAAATTACAATCTACATGAACATAAGAGGAACCAAGGTAGTACTCCAATAGTTTTGAGACTATTTTACTTTATTATCTTATTTTAAGTGGAATGAAAAAAATGAAATTATCTTTTTGCTAAAATGGTCCAAAACTCTTCACAAAGCATGAGACAAACAGCATCTGCCTACATTACAGCTGTGTTTGCTTAAAAAAAATACTGAAATTTTTTTTTCAATTACCTGATTCTTTGCCAACACCCATCTGGTTTCCAACAGAATTTATGACTTGTCGGGAAGACAGAGTTTTCAAAGCAAGGTAATCATATCCTGCATTAGTTAACCGATAACCCTGGACAGCTAGGCAAGAATAAAATATAAAACATTTAATTCCTCATTATGGAATACATTACATTTAAAATAAGTCTCAATTCAGTCTTGTTTCAGCTTACAGTACACAACACCCAAGTAATATTTCACCCGTTAGCTAATATCAGCCCAATTTGACAGAATGGTAAAGATGTTCAAATTCCTGCAAGTTTTATGGAAACTGACAACTGCGCAAAAGACAAACACGCTGTTAACCCCTCTCTAATAGAGGCAATGACAGTACTTTAAATAGCATAGGAAAGCCGAAGGAGTATTTTGGAAGATACACATACAGGAGACACAGCAGGGATCTGGGATTGTTGTGATGAACTAGAGTGACCCTTAATGCTCTGAAGAACAGGAACAAAAAGGATAGGAATTTCCTGTAGACTCCTACAGTATGTTTGCAAAGCCAGACGCAACTAAAAGGCTGAAGGAAATGGGGAAAGGCCTCCACAACTACTACTTATCACACGGCAGGGAAGAAGAAGTACTTTACTAGCTGTTTCTGAGGGGGCTAAAATGTACAAGGCTTTTGCAGTCTGCTCCAGTTTGTGTACTAAAAGACTGTAACTCATTTGGGTTGATTCCTAGAATAATAGGACGGTTAGAGTTGGAAGGGACCATAAAGACCATCTACTTCCACCCCCCCGCCATATGCAGGGACACCCCACATTAGACCGGGTTGCTCAAAGCCCCATCCAGCCTGGCCTTGAACACTTCCAGTGACACTTCCACAACTTCACTGGGCAGCCTGTTCCAGTGTCTCACCACCCTCACAGTAAAGAATTTCTTCCTAATATCTAACCTAAATCTACCCTGTTTTAGTTTAAAACCATTAGCCCTCCCCCTCTCACTATGGTCCCTGATAAAGACCCCCTCCCTATCTTTCCTGCAAACCCCCTTTAAGTACTGCAAAGCTGCTATAAAGTTTCCCTGGAGCCTTCTCTTCTCAGACTGAACAACACCAACTCTCTCAGCCTGCCTTCATAGGAGAGGTGCTCCAGCCCTCTGATTATCTTTGTAGCCCTCCTCTGGACTCACTCCAACAGGCCCATGTCCTTCTTATGTTGGGGGCTCCAGAGCTGGACCATTGCTGTATGCATTGCCTTAACTCAGGAGACTTTTATTTTACTTTGGTGACCAAGCAAAAAAGAAAGTTAGCTGTTCGTCAGCTTTCTGCCTCTCACCTTTATAAGCACAAGCAGCTCAGCAGACAGCTAGAACATTTGGTATTGCACAAATCCATATTCCCAAGTCAGGTCCAAGAGAAATTAAGCATAGAAAGTGCTCTGGATGCTCACACATGCGAAGCTGTGGTATTTCTGCAAGTACCACTGTGAGGCATTGGCAACAGAACGAAAGAGGGAGCCCAAAACAAAATTCAAACTCACTTTTAGTTCGTTCATAAGCTAGAAGTTTGTGCTTCACCAACTCTCTCAAAATTTTATTACAGCCACCATGTTTAAGGCTGGCAATGGAAGCAATTAAGCTAGCAGGAACTATTTCATGGTTCTTCATGCCCATTTCCACCTAAAAGAGTAAATAAAAATAGACTTGTTAGCCCCTGTGTTCAACAATGAAATATCACATCCTACTTGAGACTAAAATCACTTTTCACGGATGCATTATTACTTTTTTTATGACTTAGTCTAACATGCATCCCCGCCCCTTGCTATCCTTTATATAAGTCAGCCTTGAAATTTCTACAGTACTGGCCAGAAGATGAACAGCTGACTAGACTTCAGTCTCAAGAGTGGATAAAGGAGCTATTTTACATTTCTGAAACGAGACTCTTTTCTCATAGTTACAGAGCCAAGGCTTCATTTGCCTTTCCACTAGTACTTCTGCTGCCAGTAGTCAGACAGCACAACAGCGCTTTCCGTGCAACTAGCCAAGGCAGCATGCCACGCACTGGTAAATCTTTGCTCGCTCCTCGTTAGACGGGGTGCCAGAAGCAATCCGCACGTGTGGAGACACTGGCGAAGGTATCTTACTAGGCGGCCACCACCTGAGCAGCCCCAGCGACCAGCCCTGCCGTTAACGATCCCTCCAAGGAGGCCGGCTGAAGGAAAGAACGGCACGGCCTGGGCCCTCCCCATCGGGAAACACCAATATCGGACCCTAAGGGAGGCAGCGAGAACCGAAGCAGGTCCCATCCCCCTGCCGTATGCCCCACAGCTAATCCAGTCTCCCATCCGCGCACAGAACCTGCCCGACCCCGCTTAGCTAACCGCCCACGCGGAACTCCGTGCGCAGGGCTGGGCTAGACAGGCCTCCCCCTACACACGCTCGCCTGCCCGCCCCCCCCCAGCCAGGCCTCCCCGCCGGCTCACCGCTGTCAGGACCCTGAAGTGCTCCCTGGAGAGGTATCGAAGCATCACCACGTTCAGCTTCCCCATGACCGCTGCGGCCGGTACCCGCCAGCGACGCGAAGAGCCCACTCAGTCCGGCGAGGAGCACAGACAGGCCTCTCCGCCCGGGCGGAAACAGGCCGGGACTACGGCACCACTCCGACACATGCGCAGCGCTCCCGACACGGCCGCAGCAAGCGCCTCCCGGGCGGAGGCGCTGCACGTTTGGGTCCTGACAGCTGCGTATAAACTCGTGTTGTCAGCCGGATCTTTGTGGGCTTCCTTCCCCATTGAGTCATTATCGACTGAAAATCAACGTAGAATAAGCCTCTATACAGAGATTGGCTCGACCTCTCTCCCCACTGCGAATTTGCGAAGTTGGGTGGCGTGTGTACCTGCCAAGACCTACCGCCCTAGAAGAAACCACTCTTGAGAGACGCGGGCAGAGCACCCGGTTCGCCTTACCGCGGCTCCCTTGGGACGGCGGGGAGACCGACGGCGCCACCCCCCGTCCCGCGAGCCTGTGTACCCGCCCGGGAGGCTCGACAGCAGCTGCGCATGCGCACAAAGCGGGCCGGGCCGGGCCGGGGAGGGGTGTGAGGCACCTGTGGAGGCGGGAGGCTCGTGTGGCGCCGGAGCCATGTCTATGCCGCTCCCTCAGCGCCCCGAGCCCAGCGACGCGGGGGGGAGGTTGTCCGTTTCCAGGCCGCGGCGGTGTGTTGCACTCATGGGCGGTGGCGTGCAGCCCCTTCTGGGAATTATTATTCTTTTTCTGTCGTACGTGACAGCCGGGCTGAAAGGAGTAGAAATACCGATGGGAGGAAAAAAAAACAACCCAGACCTGTTTGGGTATGGTTCTTTCCCCTTCCCCCAACACTTTTGAGGAAGAGGCGGTAGTCTGAGCTCACGTTTACCAACCGGGGAAGGAGATGCCTTTGCTGCTTTGTTGCTAACTCCTGCATTATGTATGAGACTGCAGGGGTGAAGGGTTAATTAATTTTATCCTGTAGCCGTGATGAGAAATCAGACACGTTTTCCTCGATTGGTTTCTAATACAGCTACTTGTGATGAAAATATTTCTGGTGAGCTTTTTGTCTGATGCATTTTTCAGATTCTTTCTCAAGGCCTTTGAGAAAAAGATGAAAAGTGTATCTTTCTGTTGACTTAAACCAGTAAATTCTTGATACTTTTTTTTTTTTAATTTTCAGAGTTTAAACACTGCTATAAAATATGTGTGTGTGTGTCCCTTTTCATTTTTGGGTTTTTTTAAGCCCTTCTGACATGGCAAGTCAGAAAGATGTTACTTACTAATCAGGTATCTCTGATAAAAGTTTTCACAGTGTCAGCAAGATCTATGTATTTTTATCTGTTTTTCTTGTAATAAGTTGCCAGCAGTACAGGCAGAAACCATATATAAAGATCTGAAGTAATTTATGCGTGCAGTGCACTAGCCTGTAATACAATGCCTTCCAAGTAGTGAGGAGGATAGACTAGGTAGAGGAATGGCATATGCTGTGTTGAAATTCTTTACAGCAGTGTTGCATGCATGAGTCTAGTGGGTAGGTCAGCCTCTTCCCGTGGGTAGCTGCTTTCTACTAAACTGCTGATCACTATTCTCTTTATTGAAACCAGACCCCCGTGATTCTAACTTTCTACTGCAGTGTCATTTCTTTAACCTTCACAAGCCCTAGTTCCACATCCACACATCTACTTCACTCGTGCTGTCTGTACCTTTGAAAGTATTATATTTTAGCACAGAACAAGTAGTCATGCTGGTTAGCTACATGTTTCAGGTACTTCTCAAGGACACAGTTCACTGCTGCTCAATATATGATTAGCATTGAAGCAATTACTTTATAGCATCTGGTGGAGAGAAGTGCTAAATATTTACAGTTGATCAGCTTTTGCTCTGTACCTTCATTGGAATAGAACCGTCCAGGGTAGTTGTACTTTATTCATTCCACATCACTTCTCAAAGACTTTTTGCTCCTTCTTATGTCTGTTGTTTGTTACTGCCTGTCATTGTGCCACCTTGCTTGCAGGGGTTGGCCAGCATGCAGGTGGGCAGGGGTGTCAGCTACAAGATGTTTAGTGCCTGCATGCGCTCAGGTAGCCAGGGCTGCATGATAGCATCATATGCTACCTGGACTGGGGACTCCAGACCACAAGCTGCTGCTCTTGGGGGTGGTTGGGCTGTGGAAAGGAGACAAAACTGAACAACTTCTGTGCCTCCGCAAGGTGGTGTTGCAGAGATGTTCTTTTGGGGTCTCTCGTGTAGGTTGTCCTGCTGTAAGGAGTCTGTGGAGAAATAAACAGGAGTAATCTGTGTGTGGGACACCTAACAGTTCTCAATGTTTTAAGTTAGCACTTGGTGAAACACAGAGTCTAATTAGGATAAATTTGACTGTGTTTGTTTCCTCAATATTAGTAGTACACTTCCAGGAAAGCATTGAAAAGAGGAGCATAAGAGGCTGGTGAAGGGTCTAGAGCACAAGTCCTATGACAAGTGGCTGAGGGAACTGGAGTTGTTTAGCCTGGAGAAAAGGAGGCTGAGGAGAGACCTTATCGCTCTCTACAACTACCTGAAAGGAGGTTGTAGAGAGGTGGGTGTTGGTCTCTTCTCCCAAGTAACAACTGGTAGGAAAAGAGGAAATGGCTTCAAATTGTGTCAGGGAAGGTTTATATTGGATATTGGGAAAAATGTCTTCAGTGAAAGGGTTATCAAGCATCGAAACAGGCTTCCCCCGGAAGTGGTTGAGTCACAATCCCTGAAAGTATTTAAAAGACATGCAGATGTGGTGCTTAGGGACATAGTTTAGTGGTGGACTTGGCAGTGCTCGGTTTACAGTTGGACCTAATGATTCTAAGGGTCTTCTCTAACCTATGATTTATTGGCCAGTTCATGTATGTCAGTAATGCACTTGACCTCAATGCATAGGTTTCGGGTTTTTTTGGTGGGGAGGGGATGTGTGTTTTTGTTTTGGCTGTTTTTTAAATTAATACTAGTTTTATTTCATCCATGTTTTCACATGACATGATGAAGAATGGCATATCCTGATTTGCTGTCTGGCATCTCTTCTGCAAGGTTTGCTAGTAAGCCTTGGAAGAGGAGGAGATTCTATAAATCTTTCTGCTAGAAACACCAGGAACATGTGCCTGTAAGGTTAATTTCCAAACGAGATATCTCAAGGCGAAGAAGAGAGGACATGAACCCACTGTACAATTAGTTAATTAAGAGACTGGCTGTTTGAATATCCTCCTTTATTAATAATATTTCTATCCAGAACTTCATATTCATGGCCTTGAACGAGGCTTTAAAAATTTTCCTCCAGTCTGTCTCTCGTATGAGCTACTGCTACTGTGATTCAGATTCTAACTGCAGCAGATCTTGTTTCATATTAGTATAGAATCACTTCTTTACAGCACAAATACATTCTGGATTTACAAGGAAGCCCCTTGAAAGTTGAACTTGCAAGTGAGATGTTAAATTTTCAGTACAAACAGTTAAAAAACCGCACCTTTCTTAAAAATTGCTTGTGAGCTTATGGTCATAACCTTGAAAAAAGAATGTTCTCTAGAAGTCTAGATGTAACAGAATTAATGGCGACTGTAAAAATATTATTATTTTTGACTGTTCTCAGGTCATGTTGCCTTTATCATGAATATGCATAGCAAAATTGCATTTCTGATATTTTTAAACTTTGACTCATATGTGTGTGTATATGTCTATGAATGAGCAGTGTGGGGACAGAAAAAAACCCTGGTATTTGTAAAAACTTCTCTAATGAATAGCAGAGTCTATGCCAGGTGTACAAATGCTGCACATTCCATTTTTAAGGTAGTTTTATAAATCCCCAAAAGCTCTAGTTGAATGTAAGGTTTGAACAGTACAGTTCATATACTAGACTCTTTCATAGCAGTTTTGGAAAACTACTGTTCTCAAGACAGATATGAATGTTTATGGGTTTATTGCTGCAGGTGTCCCTTTTCAAATGAAAATTAGTAATAACTCTTTAGGGGATAGATTGTGGTAGTGTTACAGTTTCTAGTTTAGGTAACTGCTAACATGTCTGAATTACTAAAATGAGAAAAAGTGATTACTGTATGTATAAGGAGCCCTTTGTGGTTGCTGTATTTTACCTACATGTTTATACCTGGAATTTCAGATCAGCATTTGGCACTTGTTAAGGAAGTGTTTGGTCACTTCATGAACCTTAGTTGGTGGTCAAACAGCTCACTTTGCGTCAAGAGTTGTAGCTTATCCAATATGTGTGAGGTCTAGCCATGATCCATTCCCTCGTTAGGGCTGAAAATAGCCTGAAAGCAGGGTAGTATATGTTTTCAGAGTAGATAGTATGGGAACTTTTCAATTCTAATTAAATTACTTAGAATGTTTAACACACTTAAATTTTTCCCAGAATAGCTATTTAGTCAGCTATTCAGACTCTTTATTGTTAAAAACTGTAGGGCTCACAAAGCACACCATTATTTTAATGCTTATGGCAAATAGTGTGTGAAGCTTAGTGCTTATGAAGTGTATTTGTGAGGGTTTCGTTCCACATGAGTGCAAGCTTCCCTGCTCTGCCCTATTATTGTGATATTGATCTAAGTAGCAGGGATAAGCTTAAAGTCTGAAAGCTTGGCTCATTTTCTGTTTTACCTCAAACCAGGACATTTCTGGTGTTTGCTGAGAGACTTTCAAGAAAAGTCTTATATATAATAGTATGTTTAGAAGCATTAAAACACAGTCTGACTCTTGCGGGTAACCTCCCCTTTGTGGAGCTTACTGCAGATTTAATGTTGCTAACTTAGGGTGTGTAGTAGTCAGAGCTACATACAAGTTGTTGCCATCCAGTAAAATTGTATGTGTGTCATTGACTGTTTTCTAAGTGGTTTCTAAGGGTTCTGTAAGCAAAATGCTAGAATCATCTGATGGTTTGTATATCTCTTTGGGAGCTTAGCTTTCTAAAAAGGAAGGAGCATTTTCTTGATTTGAACTGCTGTCCTGTAGTAGACACAGGTGCAGAGGGAGTTAGTTTGTCAGGCTCCCTTGTTGAGAGCTCTGATGTATGAACTAGAGGGGAAAGATTGGAAGAAGCCTCAATACTACTCTCCTTGTTTGATCAAGATGAGGGGAGAATTTCAAGCTAGTGTGTTTTTGTTCAGATTTGGAATAAAACAAAGGGAAAAATGGGAGTAGAGCTCTCTCCTGGACATGGGAAAGTGGCAGGCTGTGATGGAGTGAAAATGCTACAAACCTTATTGTGAAGCCTTAAACTAGGAGCTGTCATTCTCTGGTTTGCAGGTTCCCTGCCAGCCCACCAGTTAGGTTGGTAGAGGTTGGATGAAAATTGTAAAATGAGTTCCCTTCTAGACGCTAAGTCTACCCTAAGTAGACTTCCAGAGAGGCAGTATGTACTCTCTAAGGAGCCTAACAGTGTATTTCTGAAGCGGTAAGGACGTAGTTGACAGAAACTGGTTTCATTTGTTACTTAAGTTATGTTCTGTTGACTACATATCCTGGAATCTAAACCTGTACAGGTATTCTCTGCTTGAATAGTTGTTCTGTCAGGAAATAACACAGTCAATCTGTGCTGTCATACTTGCCAATTTTATCTTCCCTGACATTTCATGCTTACTGTAGCTTGTATTTTAGTTTCTTAATTTATTCCCTGATTTTTTGTGGAATCTCATTAATAAATTATAATGTGTAGTATTTGGGCTGCATCTACAAACACCAATCAAAGTGCTTTAAGAAAGAATGCGCATAGGGAAAAAACACTTTATTGTTTTAATGAAGATGATAAGAAGATTTTAAATACATCAGAACACTTAATAATATTAGCAAAAGTGGTAGATTGCAAAAGCTCTTATGAATCTCTCTCTTTTCCAATACATTTTTATAACAAATAATTTGGGATGCAGGGCTGCCCTGCTCACTTCCTCTTCTTTAACCAGTGTTATAATACTTTCTTACTCTTTAGGGGCCCCTGTCTTTAGGGGCCTGTGATAATACTAAACCATCAGAGACTAAAAGAAGAAATACCCTTTTTGCAACTATACTGAGAATCATTTGAAGACTTAACAGCTCTTGTATTTATTTAAAAAAACAACAATTTGTGTGGCCAGAATCATAGTGCTTATTTCTCAAGAGAATATTGATGGAGCACCTCTCCTATGAGGACAGGCTGAGAGAGTTGGGGTTGTTCAGCCTGGAGAAGAGGGCTCCAGGGAGACCTTATTGAGGCCTTATAGTACCTAGAGGGCACCTACAGGAGAGCTGAGGAAGGACTGTTTACAAGGTCATGTAGTGCAAGGATGAGGGGGAATGGCTTCAAACTGGAAGAAGGTAGATTTAGATTAGATATTAGGAAGACATTTTTCGCTTTGAGGGTGGTAAGGCACTGGAAGAGGTTGCCCAGAAAAGTTGTGGAAGCTCCATCCCTGGAGGTGTTCAAGGCTAGGCCGGATGGGGCTTTGAGCAACCTGGTCTGGTAGGAGGTGTCCCTGCCTATGGCCGGGGGGTTGGAACTAAATGATCTTTATGGTCCCTTCCAACCTAAACCGTTTTATGATTCTATGATTTTTTTTTTTCCCCCTAAGGAACTAGTTATTTACTAAGGCTACTGGATATATAAACAGCAGTATTTAAAACAAAACAAAACAAAAACCCCTTTGCAGGCAGGTGATGAAGTTGTTGTGGATAGTTAGCAATTAGATCAGAACAATGAAGAAGTTGGCTGTATCATGCAGTTTTATTTGTAAAAGACCACTTTTGGCTTCTTCATTTCCAACACTGAAAGAGTATAAACTTTCATCTAGTTATACTAAAAAATGACAGATTTTTTAGGTAGGGGTTAGGCATACAGAGAATAAGCCAGCTGTCTGGGTTGCACGGGAAATTTACAGTTTAAAGTCCAGATTCTTCCTACTGTCCTATGCATTTGAGTATTTTTCCTTTATGTGTGTCTTCTGTGTTCATTTTATAACTACTAGATTATGAGTTCTTTGTGGTAAATAAATATGCTGAAAATTTGTTTGTGTGCACTGTTGCTTAATACTACAGAATTTTTTCTTACTCCAGCCTGCATACAGAATAGGCTTTAAAGAAGCACAACAATGTATTTTAGATATTTTAAAGGCATGCTGGCTTTCATAAAAAATTACAAGCATTGTCACCTTGAATATTTTTTTCTGTATTTCCAATGCTGGAGTGGGGGAAGTGAGAGGATTTTTTCCTTGTTCTTCAATAACAGTGGGTTATATTCAGAGTCCAAAGCTTTATTATCATCACTTTTTCTCCAGATTTTAGGGGAAAAAGATTTTCCGTAGAGTTATTGAATCATAATCCTTCAGCATTTATTTGTGAAGGTGTGATGTCAACTTTAAGCTCTCTTGGATTCTATATCTTAGGGCAGTGTTTTGCTAACAGTTTAAAAAAAGTGTCTAGTATGCTCATTTTCCATACCTTTTACAGTGTGTAGAATATTAAAAATGGTAGCAAGCCATCTATTAAAATAAAAAATGAAATGCAAGTATTACAATGTTGATGTAACAGCTCAGATGTATTTAATTTTCCCAATAATTGCTTTTATCAGCTGAAGTAATTTTAAATTATTTTCCCTGAGAATATTGTGTATGGAAGCTTTTGTTGCATGAAGGTCTTCAATGATTCTTTAGTAAGATGTCCCCAAACTGTGTGTATCTACCAGAATTATTATGCAAATTAGTCCAAAGCAGTATGTGAACAGTGCATTCACTCAAGATGGGAGGCCCAGGCTGTAGCTGCTATTGCTAATTGCAGTGCTCAAGTAAACTGAAGCCTGGGAAAGCAAATGTTAAAAACTTAATGGTTTGGAGAGCAATCCCATTCTGACAGATCTCAGAAGCCTTTTTAAATGAGTTGCATCGAGGGCTTTAGCACAGGGTTAGGGCTTTGGTTGCTTGCGGCCCTGAAGTCACATAGGTCATATAAGTGTCCTGGTTTGAGTGACAGAGGACTAATTTCCTTTCTAATGCTTGGGAAAACTGCACTTTTAGAAGACTCTAGCATCTGAATTCGTGAAAATATTTACTTTATTTACAGCTATGGCGTGTGGGTTTCAAGGTCTCAGTGTTTTTGAGCTTGCCAGGTGCAGGGATGAGGAGGAGCGAGACCCGGGCGCTTGACCCAAGCTGGCCAACTGGATTATTTTATACCATGAACGTCACATTCGATACAAATTAGAAAGTTTGCTGTGAAGTGCTCTCTCTCGCTTGATGGCTGCCATCCTGAGAACTTCTTGACCCGGTGCTGAACCCCTGAGCCCTTCCCTTCCTCCCGAAGCCATCATGCTCGCTGTGTCCAACATTCGCTGTCCACTGCTGGGAGTGCACAGCTTCCTGTCTGAGTGTAATCCTTGTATATTGTGTGTTGCTATCAGGATCAATACTGGTTCTTTAGTGTTATTATAGTTAGTTAGTCTTACTCTATTAAATCTCTTTGTATTTCAGCCCTTATGTTTCCTTGTTTTTTCCCTGATTCCCCTTCCCAGGTGGGGAGGAGTCATTGGGTGATAGAATAATTGTCTAAACGACAATAAATTGTGGATTTCTCAAACCATAAGATAAGCAGTTTGTTCCCGTTTCCCTTTGTTTTAACTAGATTTAAGGAGTTTTTGGTTTGTATCAAGGAATTTGGATTACTTCTGTTCTTCAGAAAGTTTCTGAGAAGTTTTACCTGTAATGTGTCTTTTTTCTTTCTAGATTTGTTGAAACAACTCTAGAGTTTCTTCAGTACTTGTTCTGTGTTCCCAAGTCTGTTTTATGTGGACATGGAGGCTGTGGAGCTGGGGAGAAAGCTCTCTGCTGGTCTTAGGGAGTTGCTGAAACAAATCACCTTCTCTTCCCGTGAGAACAGTGTCACTGTGGGGACTGAAAATAATATTATTTTTTTTTTCCCTGCGGCTCTTTTATCGTGGTTTTAGTTGGGATAGAGTTAACTTTTTTATTAGCAGCTGGTATAGTGCTATGGTTTGGATTTGTGATGAGAAATACTTTTGATAGTGCACTGGTGGTTTTAGTTGTTGCTAAGCTCTCAAGGTCTTTTCTGCTCCCCACACCACCCCGCCAGTGACCAGGCTGGGAAGGCACAAGAAGTTGGGAGGAGACACAGCCAGGACAGCTGACCCCCGCTGGCAGATATTCCATACCAAATGACATCATGCTCGGTATATAAAGCTGGGGGAAGAAGAAGGAAGGGGGGGACATTCGGAGTGATGGTGTTTGTCTTCCCAAGTAACCGTTACGCATGATAGAGCCCTGCTTTCCTGGAGGTGGCTGAACAGCTGCCTGTCAATGGGAAGCAGTGAATTAATTTCTTGTTTTGCTTTGCTTGCATGCGTGACTTTTGCTCTACCGATTAAACTGTCTTTATCTCAACCCACAAGGTTTTTTTCTCACTTTTACTCTTCCGATTCTCTCCTCCATCCAAACTGAGGGGAGTGAGCAAGCAGCTGTACGGTTCTAGCTGCTGGCTGGGGTTAAACCACAACTTCTTTTTAAACTGATGCACTTCTGGGAAGGAGGGAGGTAGATAAGTGGGGAAGGCAGCAAATTGAAGCCTCTTTTGTAGGTAAAAATAAACCTAGTGCTAAAGCTGGAGCTTCTTGCACTTTTGCAAAGTTGTCTTTGTCTTTTGCCATGCATTTGTGGCTCTAGATGAGTTCGGGATTGTTGACTGTACTGGGACAGCAGCCCAAGCCTTTTACTCCTTCTGAATAGAACACAATCCGTATTTCCAGTGAGATGGAAATTTTCAACAGATGAAACAGAGCAACGGAGAGCTCTTCCTTACTCGGATTGCAGGATGACTTTATTTGTCACCCTCTCACTATTGGAACTAAAAAAGAAATTTTGCCTGGTACAAAGTAACTGTTTATCACTGTGTTTATTGTGTTTTCCTGTTTGCAGAGTCAGGGTACTTGACTAAGTGAGTTAATGTTATGCGAGTAATTCCCATTTAAAATACCCATCTACTTCACCTGCTCTAGATGGCCTTCCTTCTACCCTGGTCTCTGCTTTTCCAGTTCAGTTCTGTCTTGACTGCAAAGATAGTAGCCATATGGAGCTTTGGTTCTTACTCGCTTAGGCTGGATAACTTAGGGTTCTTGGAGCAAACTGGAAACAGGTTAATTCTGTGAGAAGTTAAGACTGAAATTGACTGCTAGTTAAGTAAGACTCGGCAGAGCTTATTTCAGATGCAACTAACTTTGTTTACTTATATTGACTACAATTTGTGGTGACGCAGATTTGTTTCTTGACAGTAGCAATTTCTGCTGTGTAATGTTCTTTGCTTAAAACGAGGTGGTGGTCACTGACAACTAATCTTTTTGTGGCAGCATGTGGTCAAGTGATTAATCAACTTCTTAAACAATATTCTTAACAAAAGTTATTCTCTCTTACAGTGAGAACAATTTGGAAACCATTTGCCTTGTCAGTATTTTTTTAACATAATCACCATGCTGCCTAGTTTTTGAAGAATCTGTTTAAAAGGGCTTTCCTGTCTCTGTGTCTTTTTAAAATGCTGTTACATCTTTATAACAGTTGCAAAAATTTGAATGGCTATGCATTAAAGTTGTATTCTGGTTCTCACTTGCTGTCTTTAGGAGTTACACTTAGATAGATAGAATGATTTTTACTATCAGGTTGTAAATACAGTTAAACAGCATATGATCTAGGAACTTTTTTTTTAATCACAAAGCTTGTGGTTAAAAGATTTTTTGTATTTATAGAAAATTCTTTAGCCATTTTGGCCTCCTTTATACATTGGTCCAACGAACTCTTCACCTTGGAGCATGATTTCTCTTATTATTCAAAACAGCCTTGTTTAGTATGTTCTACGACAAAAGAGAATTAAGACCATGTGTTAGTTTGTACTACTGGATGATTGACTTTTGATTACGACTTAACAGTTGCTGATGCTCTTGTCTGACCATATAATATATATTTATTAGGCAGGGGTCAAATGAGTAATATGGAAGTAGAAGCTCTGGAAAGTCATTTGCCTGTAAATGTTTGCTTTAGGTGGCTTCTGGTCTGTTCACAGTTTCTCCACCTAATTTGGAGGGTTTATGGTCAGTGGCAATTTTTTATGGCCTCCAGAAAAATATATTCAGGTAGAGAAATGGGTTACATAAGTAGTTCAACAGAGAAAGATACGATGTTTCTGTGATTGCTGGTGGTTTATTAATATTAGTTTTATTTGACATTGATAAGTAGAGGACGGTATGTTTTCCAGAGTAGTGAGTTTTGTTATGACTTTGTTGTCAGTAAAGGTTATAGTTGCACAGTGATCAGTTTGATCATACTGCAATCAGTGAGGACTTTTCTTTAAAATAGCAGGCTTGTTTTATATAAGGCTATTAATTCATCACCATTTGAAGGTTATAATTTACAGCACAGGCTTGTTACATGTGTATTTAAGGGTAACTAGCTAATATTTGAGGGTTGTTTTTAATACCTTTAGCATTAATCTTTTAGTCACAGTAAGTCCCTGGATATCAGCTGGATTCTTTGGTGTAGCATGAGTATTTTACTTTTCATGTTATCTGCTGAAGATGGAAAGTCAAGGTTGTCTATGTCTGTATATACCCACATACTCATATACCCATGTATTTGTACACATGCTCTGCAGAGCTGTTCGCCTTGATGTGTCAGTGGAGAAAAATAGGAAAGCAAGATACAGTGTAGAGACAATATGTATCCATGTTTGAAATATGTCTTTTAATTCCAGGCAATGTATACAAAAATATGAATGAAATATAACATTATAAACAACGATATGTAATATATACTCTTTATAAGAAAAGGTACGTGCCACAGCTAAAATGGAAAGCTTTTTTATGCAAACTTCTATGAATGTCGTAATTCTAAACCTGAAGCTACTATTAGGCATGCTAGTAAGCATAAAGCATGTTTATACAAGTACAGGAGCTTTCCTCTTATATAATTGTATGTTTATCTACTTTAAAGAATCTTAAAAACAGAACTTCACATTTAATTAGCTCTGGTTTTTAGTGTTAAGTGAAAAGTCCTGTTTGCAACCTGAGATGCACTGTTAAAGAACTTGCAAAAATTATGTTCAGATAGATGTGAACTGATAAATTTTTTACAGTAAAGGTAATTTTGAAGTCTGTTATTAAGAATGGCACACATAACTAACACAGATTAGGGTTTTTTTTAATGTATTTATTCATTTTGTCTGTATTTGAGCAAATTAATATGTCATCATTTTCATACTCCAAAATACTTTGGTTACATGCACATAGGACTCACATTAAGAATAACAGGAGAAGCACGGTAAATAAATGCCACAATTTATTTACTTTGCATAAAGCATTTAAAAATGTATTGGCTGAATTTTCAAGGTTGAAAGCACCACATTGCTGAGGTAATTTAAAGAAAAAAAAAACCAACCCAAAAAGCACAAAAGACCCTTTTTAAAATCCACAGAGTATATAATAGTGAAACTTCAGTGCTTAAGATATTCCAGAACTTTATTGCCTTAATACTTGACAGTTCTTTGGAATTCTTATTTTAAAATTGAGGCACAGGAGACACCTCCCCAATAACCTTCAAATTGGCACAGTTCTAATGGAAAAATTCCTAAAAATGATTGAATTTTCTCTTAATACCGCTTGTAGACATTCTGCCCCACAGGAAAGTGATTAAGTATATGATATAGGGGTCTGAAGAATGCTTCCTCTTCCTTATACAATCCCTCTTGCAGTGTGTTACAAAAACATTTACAATCTTGTATCTTTAGTACCACAGGGACTTGGGGTGCTTAGGTCAAAAAGATAAGAGGGAAAAACATATTTCACATTCTTTGCTGAAAAGCAGTTAGAAGGCACCCAAGCAGAAAGTTGCAGTAGATCAGTTAGAGCATCAGTTGCAGTCACTGGATGTAGGCATCCAAACTGTCTAAAGTGATTTCACTTAACCTGGGCTATCCTTAGAGTCTTTTAATATTAGTGTTTAGGAAATTGTGGTGTTTGCTTCTATTTCTGACAGTCCTCTAGCTGGACATGGGACTTTCTTGAATCCTAATTTATGATCTGCATTAATTTTGTCAGAGCGTTACTGGAACATAGCATTTCAGTGTTTTTCCCTTTGGTCACCTGAATGCCTTCCCAGATTTTGTCCAGAAAGAAGTGTTTGTCGAATTTTTGTTTGCCTCTGCCAAAGCTTGTTTCCGTCCCTGTCCCTTTAACCTTTATTGTATGTGACTAATATGTTAAGTATGTTAAAGCCCTCTGAAACAGCCTGTAAAGGCAGTCTGAATTAAATGGTGCATGTTGTACTTGAAAAAGATAGCATATTTGTTAGTAATAAATTTTCATTTCTATGTTTCACCTGCTTTGGCAGGGGATGTAGAAACTGGGGAAGATCTTGAATAGCAACTTCTGTATTTCTTGTAATCAACAGAAGATAAAAGGGGAATTGGAGAATAAGGCTTAGGCCTTACTGTGCTGTAACACTGTTTCCAGAAAATAATAGATTTCCTCTAGAGGGCAATGCTTCCTTTCTCTCTTGAAAGAGAACTGGAAGATAAGATTTTAGAAGGGGGTAAGGAATTGCTTTCCATTCTGTCTGTCCCTGAGTATTGCCTTTGTTTCACGGACAGCCAAGACAGCTTTTTAAAACTAATTGCATAAAAAACTTTGAAAGCCAAAGTTTTTTGCAACTCTACACAGTATTTTAAAGTATGCATGTGTCTGGGCCAAATGATGGTTTTTAGATAATTTCTTCTCACAGCTATCAGTAAATAGTTCAAGGAAACCCTGTAACTCAAAATATTCTGGTTATGGTCCTTGAGCACTCCTCCTTGCTTCTTTCTCTTGGCCTTGAAGAGAACAGGGTGCTTGTAGAAATCTGTATGCTTAGGTTCACTTGGGGTCTGAGGCAGGAGCCCAAATTTTCTACAGTTATTTAACCGGTCCACCCTAGAGATTGGTGTCCTGCATGTATACAGGATATTCGCTCCTAATTTGAAGTGACATTCCAGATGTGTTACTCCCTCTTAGTTCTCCTTGTGGTTGAGTGTGGTCTGGAATGGATTCATAGTAGTTGGTGTCCTGGCCAAAAGTATTTGTAAAGGCACATGTGATGTGTGTCATTTATGGTCTGCAGAGTTAGTTTCTGAGTGGGTTCGATAGGTCAGATCCAGTGACTACTTCACAGACTTTTTGCTGTTGCTTTTTCCTGTAAATGTAGTTCTGTTCAACCTGACAGGTAACACACCTGTATTCCTTGATTTGAACAAAACCAACTTTAATTTCAGTGATTCTTCAGATGCTTTCTCATGAGGAGCAATATATGCTTTCCTTTTGTTAACAATGCAAACTAAAGGTATCAGTTAGAATAGGACATACTTTCAAAATAATTTTTTTTTTTCAGATTTGTTAGAAAATCTGCTGTACCCTTGGCATGCTGGAGTTGCAAGGTATCAGAAGCATCCTTGTTAAAGATCACTACTGCTGTTTTGTATCACATTTCAGGCTGTGAAGGTCTTCTTCCTTAAAATCTTTCATGATTCAAAAAATCGGACATTGCCTAGCTCGTTACTCTCCAAGGAAGGTTAAGGCCTTTACTGTCTGACCAGAACTGCTCACTAATTAGAGCCCTTGCTTTGGCACTGAACGTGTCAGGCCTGCAAGACTTCCTACTGCGATCAACGGTGTTCATGTTTACTTTCATAAATGCACAATAGACAGTAATATTGGCAAAGAGCTGCATACTTAGCTTGTGCAGAGACACAGATTTGAGCCTTTACAAAATTTTGAAGTAACTTTAGTAGGTAGAAAGGGACCTATTGGAATATGCACGGATTAGTCCACTCAATAAAAAAAAAAAGGGGGAAAAAAAAAAGGTTCTGCCTAACCAGAGCCCAGTCTGCAGTTCAAACCCATCATATATTTGTAGCTGTGTAATGCTTAGATAGAAATTTGGAGCCAGTAGTCTTCTGTGCTGGTATTTTTCCTCAGAATTTGGGATCCGTTTTTATTTTAAACTTCTATAAAATGTAACCTTGTGGTAAATGCAAAGTCTGTGAGCAATATGGTTAATTCAGGATATGTATGACATGTCGCCATTAATAAATAATGATTATTGGCACGGCAAATATTTCACTTCACTTGATTCTTTCATTTTTCCTTCTTCCCTTTAGAGATAGGTATGTTTCTGCACACGAGGTAAGATTTTTAAAATGAGCTTTTTTTGGCATATGGTTTTCATGGAAATACAGACTTGGGTGTATATTCTGGAGTGGCTGCTTGGGAATCACCCAAATATACTCTGAATACTCTTTCCCAGTAAAGCAGTTAAAGGAATTGGACCTTTCTCAACTTGTTTCTTCTTCCTGCCCCCCGCCCCGTGTTGCAGGTCCTTTCATGGAGTCCAAACCTGAGTGGGTGAGGTGGGTTGACCTTGGGTGACTGCCAGAACCCCACTCAGCTGCTCTCTCACTCTTCCTCTTCAATAAGACGGGAGGAGAAAAAACGAAAAACTCCCAGTTCAAGATAAAGACAGGAGATCATTTACCATGTTTGCCCATTTTTCATGGGCAAAAGACTCCACGTGGGGAAAAATAATTTAACTGGCTGGACGGTCGCACTCAAAGAGTTGCGGTCAACGGCTCAATGTCCAAGTGGAGACCAGTGACGAGTGGCGTTCCTCAGGGGTCGGTGCTGGGACCTGTACTGTTCAACATCTTTGTAGGAGATATGGACAGTGGGGTCGAGAGCACCCTCAGCAAGTTTGCCGATGATACCAAGCTGTTTGGCGAGGTAGACACGCTGGAAGGGAGGGATGCCATCCAGAGGGACCTGGACAGGCTGGAGAGGTGGGCCCAAGCCAACCTCATGCAGTTCAATAAGGCCAAATGCAAGGTCTTACATCTAGGTCGGGGCAATCCCAAGCACAATTACAGGTTGGGCGGGGAATGGCTGGAGAGCAGCACTGAGGAGAAGGACCTGGGTGTGCTGATCGACGAGAAGCTCAACATGAGCCAGCAATGTGCGATCGCAGCCCAGAAGGCCAACCGCATCCTGGGCTGCATCAAAAGAAGTGTGGCCAGCAGGGCGAGGGAGGTGATTCTGCCCCTCTACTCCACTCTCGTGAGACCCCACCTGGAGTACTGCGTCCAGCTCTGGAGTCCCCAACATAAGAAGGACATGGACCTGTTGGAGCGTGTCCAGAGGAGGGCCACGAGGATGATCCGAGGGCTGGAGCACCTCTCCTATGAGGAGAGGCTGAAGGAGTTGTGGCTGTTCAGCCTGGAGAAGAGAAGGCTCCGGGGAGATCTTATTGCGGCCTTCCAGTACCTAAAGGGGGCCTACAGGAGAGCTGGGGAAGGACTTTTTACTAGGGCATGTAGTGACAGGACAAGGGGGAATGGCTTCAAACTGGAAGAGGGCAGGTTTAGATTGAACATTAGGAAGAAGTTTTTCACTTTGAGGGTGGTGAGGCACTGGAACAGGTTGCCCAGAGAGGTTGTTGAGTCCCCATCCCTGGAGGTGTTCAAGGCCAGGCTGGACGTGGCCTTGGGCAACCTGGTCTAGTGGGAGGTGTCCCTGCCTATGGCAGGGGGGTTGGAACTCGATGATCTTCAAGGTCCTTTCCAACCTAAACCATTCTATGATTCTATGATTCTATAATTTATTGCCAATTAAAAACAGAGTGGGATGGTGACAAAACTTAAAAATACCTCCTGTCCCACTCCCACACTTCTTCCCAGGTTCAACTTCACTCTTTTATTCCTTAATTATCCACTTTCTTCACCACTCTGAGAGGCACAGGGAGGATGGGGAAGTGGGAGTTGTGGACGGTCCACAAGAATTCCTTTCTGCTGCTCTTTCCTGCTCACACTGTTCCTCTGCTCCAGTGTGGGGACCCTCCTAGGTGTTACAGTCCTTCATGAACTGCTCCAACTGGGTCCTTCTCCCAGACTGCTCCAGCATGAGACACCCCCCAGCCACAGCTCCGGCCAGAAGACTTGCTCCTGTGTGGGCTCTTCTTCACAGGCTGCAGCACCTATGTGGGCTCTTTATGGGCTGCAGCTTCCTTCAGAGCATCTCCATCTGCTGTAGCATGGGGTCCTCCATGGGCTGCTGTATGGACATCTGTTCCAGCATGGTCCTCTGTGGGTGGCAGGGGCACATCTGCTCCAGTGCCTGGAGCACCTCCTTCTGCTCCTTCTTCATTGACCTGGGTGTCTGCAGGATTATTTTTTGCATGTTTTTTTCTCACTCCTCACTCTCACAGATGTTGGGCAACATTTTTTTACACTTTCTTAAATATGTTTTCACAGAGGCACCACCAGCTCCACTGATGGGCTCAGGTCTGGCTAGTCCTAGGTCTGGTATGGAACCAGATGGAACCACCAGTGTCTGGCACGGGGCAGGCCCTGGTCTCTTCCACACATGCAGCTCCCTCACCTTGCCTCATAAACACAATACAGTGTGCAAGAGCACACTGTTGACTCATGCAACTTGTCATCAACCCAAACCCCCAGCTCCCTTCCCGCCGGGCTGCTCTCTTGTGTGATAGACTTTGGATCTCTTCACTGTACTTTTATATTGTTTTATCATTAGAAATGCTGATTTATTTGTTGGATTTTTTTTGATGCAAACATTAGAATAAAAAGTTGTACATTTTGTTAATATAATAATGAGTAAGGTGTGCTAGCCCCTGTAAATGAAATGTACTCCAGTTTTATTTATTTATTTGATTTCATATTGGAGAGGATAGTTTTGGAACATCCAATTAAAAACACACACAGACCCACTGAAGTAATTGAATCTTCGTGGCTAGGAATGAGATCTTAGTAATCTAAAGATTAAGAAGAGAAAAAGACAGACTGTTGCAAAGGAAAGGGTAAAGTTGCTTCTTTACTTCGCAGGAAGTGGTAAACTATCAACCTTGGAAGGGCAATAATAACTTATTTCTGTGATAAAAAATAGAAAAAGGAGAGTTAGGAGGAATGTAATATGTGAATAATTACCTATAATATTGCTAGTTCTGCTAAGGTTCTGTTTCTTAAAAAGCAAGTAGTCTGTAATATCTTTTTAAATTTAATGTTTACTAGAAATGAAACAATACTTTTTGCGAACGCTGAAGTTTCATATGGGGAAGAGTTTTTTGGGTTTTGACATGAAAAGGCTGTGTAAAATTGATTGTGAGAGTTTTGATTGTAAAACAGAAGTACATTAAGATTCTGTTCTTCATTTTCAGTAGGCGAAGTAGTACTCTTAATGTAGTAGAATTTAATGTTGCATTGCATTTTGTGTATTCAGTTGTACCACTGTTCTTCAAATTCTTTATTGAAAACGTGGTTTATAAGCACTGCTTTTACAAAAGCATTATGTGATTAAGCTGGATAATCACAGAATCATACAATATCTCAAGCTGGAAGGGACCCAATAAGGGTCATCGAGTCCAACTCCCTGCTTCTTGTAGGACTACCTAAAACTAAACCACATGACTAAAAGCATTGTCCAGACACTCCTTGAAGTCTGACAGGCTTGGTGCTGTGACCACTTCCCTGGAGAGCCTGTTCCAGTGACCGTACGACCCTCTCAGTGAAGAATCTTTTCCTAATGTCCAACCTGAACTTCCCCTGGTACAGCTTCATACCATTTCCTCCAGTCCTGTCACTGGTCACCAGAGAGGGGAGATCAGCACCTCCCCTCTGCTGGTCCCCTTGTAAAAGTTGTAGACTATGACAAGGTCACCCCTCAGCCTTCTCTAAGCTGAACAAACCAAGTGACCACAGCTGTTCCTCATAAGTCTTGCTCTCAAAACCTTTCACCACCTTGGTCGCCCTCCTCTGGACACACTCTCATAGTTTGATGTCCTTATATTGAAGCGCCCAAAACTGCTCACAGAACTCAAGGTGGGGCTGCACCAGTGCAGCGTAGAGTGGGACAATGACCTCCCTTGACCAGCTAGCTATTCTGTGCTTGATGCACCCCAGGACACAGTTGGCCCATTTGGCTGCAAGGGCACACTGTTGACTCATATTCAACTTGCCATCAACCCAAACCCCCAGCTGTCTTTCTGCAGGGCTGCTCTCCAGCCTCCAGTCCCCCGATTTGTACATATTACCAGGATTACCCCATACCAGATGCAGAATCCAGCACTTGCTCTTGTTAAATTTCATATGGTTGGTGATTGCCCAGGTCTCCAGTCTATCCGGATCTCTCTGTTAGGCCTCTCTGCCCTTGAGGGAGTCCACAGCTCCTCCTAATTTGGGAACATCAGCAAACTTAGTTAATGTACATTCAACTCCTGCATCCAGATAATTTATAAAATATTAAAGAGCACTGGACCAAAAAATTGAGCCCTGCTGAACCCCACTGGTGACTGGCTGCCAGCCTGATGTAACTCCATTTACTACAACTCTTTGAGTGTGACTTTTCAGCCAATTGTTCGCTCAAGGTATTATGGACTTGTCTAGCTGTATGCTGGACATTTTGTCCAGAAGGATACTGTGACAGACAGTATCAAAAGCTTTGCTTAAAAAAAACCCAAAAGCCAACCAAAAACAAAACCAACAAAAAAAACCCCCACATCTACTGGCTTCCCTTGGTCAACTAGGTGGATGACCTTGTCATAAAAGGAAATTAAGTTAGTTAAACAGGCCTTTCCCTTCATAAACCGATTTTGGCTATGACCTATGACTGCATTGTCTCTCAAGTGTTTTTCAGTAACTCCCAGAATATACTTGACCATAATTTTACCAGGCACTGAAGTGAAACTGACAGGCCTTTAATTACCAGGGTCTTTCTTCTCACCCTTCTTGAAAACTGGGACAACATTTGCCAGCTTCCAGTTGACTGGGACCTCTCCAGATTCCCAAGACCATTGAAAAATAATGGAGAAAGGTCCTATGATAACATCAGCCAGCTCTTTCAGTACCTTGGGATGAATCCCATCAGGTCCCATAGACTTATGCACATCCAACTGGAGCAGCAAGTTTTGAACAAGTTCAGAGTTGGCTGGGAGTTTATCATCCCCATAGTCATGATCTTCCAACATAGGTCTGCAGAGATCCCAGCACCCATCATCGGTGTTAAAGACAGAGGCGAAGAAGGCATTAAATGTCTCTGCTTGGCCTGTGACCCTATTGTGAAGTGATGGACCTCATCAAGTAATGGACTAATGTTGTCTCTGATCTTCCTTTTGCTGTTAACATATTTAAAAAAGCCCTTTATGTTGTCCTTCACAGTACTGGCCAGCTCAAAGTCAAATTGAGTTTTGGCTGCCCAAATTTTCTCCTTGCAGTGGCAAACAGCATCTTTGTAGTCCTCCTGTGTCACCTGTCCTTGTCCTCCCAATGTCCATACAGTTTCCTTTTCCACCTAAGTTCTAGAAGAAGATCCCTGCTCATCCAAGCTGGCCTTCTGGTTTGCTTGCTTGATTTCTGGCACTTTGGAGTTGCCTGCTCCTATGCTTTTTAAGAGATGTCTCTTAAAGAGTGACCAGCTTTCATCAACCCCAATACCTTCGAAAGCAGATTCCCAGGGGACCTTACTAATTAGTTCCTTCAGCAGCCTGAAGTCCCCAGGGTCAAAGCTTTGCTGGCGGGTTTCTTCCTGTTGCCAACAATCTGAAACTCAACTATTTTGTGGTCACTGTGACCACGACAGCCGCCAATCACCAATTTGCCCATGAGTCCCTCTCTTTTTACAAACAACAAATCTAGGAGGTCATCTTTCCTAGCCGGCTCCCTTACTACCTGCATGAAGAAATTATCTTCCACACGCTTCAGGAATTTTCTGGACCTGTTTGTGTCCACTATATGATATTCCCAGTTGACATCTGTGTGTATTAGTACTGCATTGCAACTATTAAGTATTTCATGGTAGCTTCAATGAAAAGAGACACCTTTCATTTACCATAGAGCAATTAGGTGCCCTGTATGCATAGTTATAACTCGCCCGATGTGATGTGTAAAATTCACGCTCTACCCTTGCTCCTTGAAAGGCTGCATAACTGATGTCTTCCTGTCATTTTTTACTTATCCTACTTTTTCAGTTGTCTGCAAGTTTTACTAATACTGGTTTTGTACTTGCTTTGTTTTATGGATCATAATTTTTAATACATTTATTGCTGCATAGAGAACAGCTTATCTGGGAACTTTGCTAGCTGTGACTGCATTGTTAAAAGGCTGTGTTTGATCAGTGATTTTTTTTTTATGTGACTATCAGATTTTAATCCAGTTAACGTTGGCTACGTTGGGGTTGGTTGTGGGGTTTTTGGTAAATAAATCAGGTCAAAATATTAGTGGAGAGAAGACATAGCATGTACACCATTAAACCTAAATGCTTTCCATGAAATCACTTGTCCCACTAACCCCAAATACCTTTGCTCAGTTCTTCAGCACTGGCAAGTAATTGGTGAAAGAGCCAGGGGTTATATTCCTGCATGCTTTGTTCTCCAATTCAGGGTCCAGTAGACGAGCAGGTCAATCAGTTTCCATTAAAGGAGTAATTAATTTCTGGCTCTATTTTTACAGTCTTAATTATTCTCTCCTTTGCTTGGTAAGAATGCTGTGTTATTGTTGATGTTGCTGATTGCTCTTCTTGACGGCTGTGCTATTACTACTAGGTAGTTTTGCTATGCTGTGAAGAAGCTTAGCTTGCAGTAAGTGTTTCAGGTCATTTGAAAAGTAGTTTATCATCTCGAGTTCCTGTTTCAAGAATGTGTGCATTAGGACCTTATCTGCTTTTGGTTTTATTAGAAGTTCTCCAAACTTGGAAGTTTTACCTTCCATGCCAATGCTGCAATATATAAGGGGTGATCATGCAGCTGGGGAACATTTAGGCATATTGGATTGTGTGAATTTTCCTAAAGTGAGTATATATCTGAATATTATAATGTATTGATTCTTTAAATACCACAAATAGTGTCTTATATCTATCTGTTCAGGGTTTTTTTAAAATATTCTATATATCCAAATACTAACATTAAAGATTTTTACACACATATGTACATATACATATATATGTATGTATATATTTTCACATATAAAAATGTGCTTGTATGCATAATTAATCCTGCTGAGGTCTGACTTGCTGGCTGTCTTGTTTGTTCCCTTTGTTCTTTACTGGATGTTGATACAGTGCTTCTACCTGTGTGCTTGCCTGTCCTCCTTGGGTTCTCAAAGAAAGTCCACCTGCTCCTTGTCTCCTCTCTTCAGGATTTCACTGCTGGGCTTTTATGAGTACTGACTTAAAATAAGCTTATGGTTTGGGTTTTTTTTTCCCAGTCCCTGAACTGCTTACTTAATACAAAAGTTAGTAAAAATTGATTTCTCTCTAAACAGGGTAATGGAAAGTTCAAAAACAAACAAGAAATAATTTCCAATGCTTCTGTAAAATCCAAACTCTAGATTGGGATGTCTCCATCTGTTCTTCTTTCTGATTTGTGATGTTCATTTGTTTTTCTGTGAAGAGACTGGGAAAATTTATATATTTGGCCTTAGCATCAAGTAAATAAAGTAGTACTATAATGATCATTCAGCTGCATGCTGAATAATAAAGGTCAGAAATGTCTATCAGTGCAGTTTGTCTAAGTCCCTTGATACTTTTAACATTCATTAATACCTTTGGGTTTTTTTCTCTCTACGGATCTCTTAAAAAAAAAAGGATTACTAGATCCATGACACATTCAACAAATGAGGCAAAAGATATGTATCTTAAAATAATTTTGAAGTTGTTTTCACATTTAATATCTTGCAGTTTTTTAGGAAGCTATAGATTGACTTTTTTTTTTTTTCTTGGAACTTATGTATAAGAAGTTTTGCCAACAGTGCCTTTAAAATCTGAGTTTGAAGAGTTAGGCTTGATTGTCTCTCACTTGTAGATTGATAAAAATAAAAATAAATCTAAGGATCAGAACGTATGTTTTAGTGAGATTTATAGTTGTACCTTATTGCTTCCTCATCTTCTGGGGTTTAGATTCAGCTCAGGCAGTGGGCTGACTGGTAACTTACTTGTTATTTTTCTACTTTGTAGCAGTGCAAGATAATTCTGCTTCCCTCTCAAAGATGAATGAACTACTTTGCCTTTACAAGGGAGAAAATGTATGTTAATGTGAAATGAGATGATGAAATTTGCACTTAACTACTTGTGTACTTGCATATGCACATGGTAAATTCAAGTTATCTCTGTGTTGCTTATCGTAGTCTGATGATTTCATGCTGCCACCTTTGACCTGTATAAACAACTGGTTTATCACAGGAAAATGGGCTTTGTTTGATGTGTTAGGTAGCTGGAAGCAAAGGTCAGTGAAAATAAAATTCCTCTAACAAGATTACTTTTTAAATGGAGTGCAAAACATTTTGATATTTCCCAAAGCTGCAGATGATGATTAAGCTCTCTATCCTGTCATTAGCATACAGCTTAAGCTCTCAAAGCCAGTCAAAGCCAGAATTTGAAAGAAATATTGTCACAACTTCACATTTAAAATATTGAAGATAGCTTAGGCAGTATTGGTAACTACTAAACTTCTGTCCCATGGAGGGATAACTTTTCTTCCTTAGTTCTGAAAATAAACAGTCAAATGGGTAATGTAGAAATTTCCTCCTTTCACCTCTTTTCTGTTATCGATATTTCTATCCTTAAGCACAGGCCTTATTACACGGTATGCAATGACAATTTGATAAGATACCTCTATTCCTACTGTATCCTTTATAGAAATCACACAGTAATATCTTTTCTTTTAAAACTTTGTTAACAAAGTATCTTACTATTAACAATCTCTTATTTAAAACAAAGAAAAACAAGATATGCAAAAATCTATAAAAATTCAACGACAAAAAAGGCCCCACCCCAATTATTTCCATATCCTTTTTTTTCCTTCCAAATTGAGATGATTCTGCTGACAGAGAAGAAATACTGATGGCTTTAGTTCCTGTTTCACATCATAAGAATATTTAACTCAAGGGGATTTCACTGAAAATTGCAGGTTCTCAGCATCTCTTTGGTTCCTGGTCCTATTTATGTCCAAGTGTTAAAAAGAGTAGCCACTGGGTGGCTACTAAGATTGAGGAAATAATGACATTCTATGTAATGGCTATATAGTGACATTCTGCTTCCTAGTAAACAGTGCTGTAATGAAGGAAGATCCTGATGTTTTTCTAGTATGGATTGTCATATACTGTAGTAAAACAGTGCATTTAATATCATATAAAAATAGCTTTAAAAATATATTTGAGCTGTGATAACCCACAGACATTTTGACTAAGTGTGATTTCATCCTATAATTAAGCATTTCAGTTTCTGTAGATCAAGTGACATTTCTTAATTCCAAAAAGGTAAAACCTGAAAAGTGTGGAGGTTGTGTCTGTCTTTTATCACGGAATCATGGAATCATGGAATTTTCAGAGTTGGAAGGGACCTCTAGAGATCATCCAGTCCAACTCCCCTGCCAAAGCAGGATTGCCTAGAGCACATTACTCAGGACTGCATCCAGGCGGGTCTTGAAAATCTCCAGAGAAGAGGACTCCACAACCTCCCTGGGCAGCCTGTTCCAGTGCTCTGTCACCCTAACTGTAAAGAAGTTTTTCCGTGTATTTGAACGGAACCTCCTATGTTCCAACTTGTGCCCATTGCCCCTCATCCTGCAGAGTAGAGGGGGAGAATGACCTCCCTCGACCTACTGGCCACACTCTTCCCTATGCAGCCCAGGATTCCATTGGCCTTTTTGGTGACAAGGGCACATTGCTGTGTCATGGATAATTTACTATCTACCAGGACCCCCAGATCCTTCTTCTCAGAAGTACTTCCCAGCAGGTCCACCCCTAACCTATACTGGTGCCTAGCATTCTTCTTCCCCAGGTGCAGGACCTTGCACTTGCTTTTGTTGAACCTCATTAGGTTCTTCTCTGCCCAGCTCTCCAGCCTGTCCAGGTCATGCTGGATGGCAGCGTAGCCCTCTGGAGTGTCAGCCACCCCTCCCAGTTTGGTATCATCAACAAACTTGCTGAGGATACACTCTGTCCCCTCATCTAGGTCATTAATGAATATATTGAACAAAATTGGACCGAGTATTGACCCCTGGGGGACACTGTTGGGTACAGGCCTCCAACTAGACTATGTGCCGCTGATCACAACCCTCTGAGTCCCGTCACACAGCCAGCTCTCAATCCACCTTGCTGTCTCCTCATCCAACCCACAATTCCTCAGCTTCCTAATGAGGATGTTATGGGAGACTTATCGTTGGCTTTCCTTTCATTAACTGAAAAATTTGCCTGGGACTGAAAATTGTAATAATTGAATATAACAGAAAATAATCATCACTGTCTTAAAATACTTCCAAGTCAAAACTTCCAATCTTTAGAAGGAAATTTTCCCTGTTCTGACACAACTTCAATTAAAAAAGAAAATTTTGTAGGAGTGTGTGTGTAGGGGGGAGAGTAGGAGAATAACAATATGTCACTGCTCATGCATATATTTTTCACTCAAACTGGTGCTTGGAACAAATGACAGTTATCTGCTCTAATGTGTAATTGCCCAAGATCAGGAAAGATCCTTAGAGTAGTAAGGGGTCTGGGGTTATATGGGTAGAATTATTTTAATACCCTTAAAAAAAAATAAATAGGGGAAATGCATTTCAAGAGAATGATTTTAGGATGTTTGGCTACTGAGTGGCATTCACAGAAAACTCTTCTTGATAGCTATATTCCATTAAAAATGATGCTGTCTGGAAATTGAGATTGGAAAGACAGTACATGAAGAAGTGGAAAATGAGACTTTGGAAGAAGACATGACATCTGTTAACTCAACTTGAGCACTTAAGAAGAGAAAAATAAAAGGGAAAATGGCAAATGCTGAAGTAATAAGAATAATAGGAGAAATGACAAGGGGAAAAGAAGTTAAAAATATGTTTAATAGTTATAACTACATAATTCCACTAAAGAATGGATTTTATTGTTGATCAGTTGTGGTCAACAGGCCACTATTGAAATATTTGTGTGGTAATGCAGGAAATCTAATAAAAAGGTAGAGGAACTTGGACTGCTCGAACCCTGGTTTTATGGGTTAACTAACAAAAGTAATTACAGAAATGTAAGATGGTGTTTGAGGAAAATAGAAATATAGCTAAAACGTGTGGTCACAGTATGGTACTTTGGGTTCAGTGGAGTCTGGAAGGATAATAAAAAAGTTCTGATAAGGTGAGTTTTGGAAACTGAGTCTCCCTAACAGCATTAAAGGAAAAAAGAGCACTGTTCAACCTAGTAATATGGGACATTTTAGCTTTCTAGATAGCGATTATGTGGAAAAAATGCTAGTTGATAGTGCTAGAGCCTAGACACTGATGCACCAGTATCTTCATTAATTAATTTCTTTTCCATGATTAACCATATTTTGGGGATTGAGGAAGACATTACAAAAGAAGCAGAATAACTCTAGATCCTATGGTCCTGTGTTGACTTGTTTCAGCTTAAATGGATAAGCAGTAATAGAACTTTAATGCTCTTGATTTCAGAAAGGGGAAACATTGAGAAATTAAGGATTTAGAAATACAGCTACACTGAGGAGCCCAGATACTCAAAGGAAAGGTAGATTTAAAATTCCACGTGGAGATTTTTTTGTTCTCAGCGAGGTAACTTTAAAGAAGAACTGCCTATGTCTGTGAGTATACTAACTTCCAAAAGGCCATATGAGGGAAAGAGGATGTGAGAAGGAAAAGGTCAATCAGCAATGAACGAATTGAAATATAGGTTTGAAACGATATTTGCCAAATGTAGTGTAGTAGGAATGAAAGCAAATGGCAAAGTATTTTTCAGCCATTCAGTTTTAAGAAGAGTGTGGAAGAAATTAGACTGCATTTAGTGACAATCAAATATCTAGATTATATTTAATCTCTCAAACTAAGGAATGAATATTCTGCCTTAGCTTCCAGGAATGGGTTAATGGTAGTTTTGAAATAGAAATAACAATGGAAACACTAAAACTCAAAACATTGATATGCTGGTTTTGGTGTTATATTGTTCCAATGGTCTGAAGAAATTAACAATTTAGAGATTTATTAAAAACCTAATGGCTCTTTTCATTTAGGTGAGAAGTAGTATCGTATGAAATACAGAATAGTAAACATTGGTGCCATAATATAGATGCAGAAATAAAAGGAATGTTATAAAATATTTGTTAATGTGAATTTGACAGTATGGAAGGTAGGTTTTTTTTTCGTGAAGAAGTTTTTGAAGAAAAATCCTTGCCTATGTCTAGTTGCTTCAATACAATTTGAAATAATGTGCATTATCTGCCTTGAAACAACCAACCAACATTTTACATTCTTCATTCAGACTCCTTATTTCTAGACAGAGGAGGTACTTCTATTTGTAATGCATCTGCTCTTGAGAAATGCAGTTTAAGCAGTGGCACAAGGGTGGTCAGTCCTTCAATGGGAAAAGATCTCCTGCAATAGTAATGACTACGTTGGTAAAGAGATGGCAAAAGGGGAAATAGTGAAAAAGTGTAAGGTTAGAGGATGGGTATTAGTGCTCTGTTACAAAGAAGCTGGTCTTGGGTTGATTGCATTTCTATTAATGACTGGTAGGAAATGTGTGAGAGCATTTTTGTAACCCTTCACGATATAAAATTAGGATCTATGCAGGAGTAAGGCATTACACAAGAAGGACATGGGTTTGAGGACTGAAAGAAGAAACAGGAAGCCACCTTGTATCTTTACACCATAGCTGGGTTTCTTTCTAAGGCTGAGCCCAGGCTACAGCCTGATCTGTAGCCCAAAGTCTTCTGTGTTCATAAGCATGTTCAAGAGCACACTCACCGGTTATTTCTGGTCTGTTTGCTCTCTTCCACAGTGACTGTACCATCAGAATACTCTAATTTCTGCATGAGGTTTTTTTGTTTTGTCAGCCTTTGTTTGGAAATGATTAAAATGTCTCCAGGTTGACTGTGGCTCCAACTGCTATGGTGCAACCTATGGTGGATGTGCACACCCTCTCTTAATTGCAACGGCTCTGCTGATGTCTGTCCAGTATGGGTGTTCTGGCAGGCATAATAGATAAATTACCTAAAGTAATTTAGTACTGTATCATGAACTTTCACTCAACATAGCATATTTCTTCTTTGTGTGTACTAATATTTCTAATTTAAAATTTACCTACTTTTTTTGCAGTAACCTTATACTTTGTCTCCCGATGTTCTTCTCTAAAGAAAAATGTATGGATTAAAAAGTCACTCTCCAGTATAGCTGTTTCCAGCAATTGTAGGACTAGGTGGAGCATTCATTCAAAATTTTACTAATTTTTCACTAGTTTTGTGATTATGGAGATGGATGAGATTAACGGATGTCGTAGTTCAGGTGATGTGAAATGAGAACTTGGTGAGTGCTGTGGTGAACTGTTTGTGTGGAATTCATGTGTTGGACAATGATGTGTAAGTTGTCCATACAGACATAAAAATGTCTCTGTGAAATTGATTGGTCGTCCATTGATACAGACGTTGAATAGTATATGCATAAATTCTCTCCTTAAAACCACTACTTGTTGTCTCTGTTACTGTCCTAACTTGATGTATTATTGTCCATTTTATAAAAGAGATTATTCAGTGTTCTTTCATTGTGCTTTATATTTAATTTTCACGATATATCATCATGGATTTTATGTGCTATTTGAGGTTGGAAATTGGGCAAAGGCCTGGTGATTTTGCCTGTCCTTGGGCTGTTCGCACCAAAAATTTGGTGACTTGTTGCCTCTTCAAGTGTAGGTAACATATATGTATGTGTTCTTCAACGAAAGTAGAAAACAGGAAAATAAATTTCTTCTTGTGCCCTTGTTACCTTTGTTGGGGAAAGGGTATATTGCATAGGTCAGCAATACTCTTTCTGAACAGTTAAAGCGTTAACACTTGTGGACTTTATTTAAAAATTATTATTACAAAAAAAGTCTTGGCTACTCTTTGGAACTGCTTTTGTGAAAATGGCAATATGCGATGAGAAATAGGTCATGGAGTCTAGTGCTTAGAACAAAAAACTAACATGTTTTTTCTTTATTATATAATGTTCAATTATACATGCCCCATAGCCAAAGTGCGCAAAGTACATATAAAGAGTTTTTAACAAAATCTGATTATAGCTATGTTCGAAGCTATTAGAATTGATTTCAGAAAAGCTTTCTCTAATGTTTGGAGAGCCATCTGGAGTTCTGGCTGTAGCAGAAGTAAAGTGATTGTGGTCTCCTAAAATGTACAAAGCACTACAGTATCTTTTTTGACTCTGTGCTTCTGCGGATTGGAGTATTCAGTAATTTCGATAGCCCTTTGCTAACATTAAAATGACCAATCTTTATTTTTCAGTTTTCTGAAACACACTTGTCTAAAGTAAAGTCTTAGAAAGAAAATACAAATTCTGTTTGAGGGAGGATTGCCATTTTATCTGGGAAACACAGGGATTAAACTTCCTTTACTTTTATTACATTCCTTTAAGATTTCTAGAAAAAAAAAAACAGACACAAAAATTGCAGACAACTCAGCTTTGTTTCCTTATCTGTGTGTACATGTAGCAGGTCAGATGTTTGTTAAGTGCTGATTTTGCAGCTCAGCTATGCGTATGAGAGAAACTGATTTCTCACCTAGAGAGGCAAACATACAATGTCTTAACCTTAAAACTGCCCATTCAGAACTAATGTACTGTTAAGAAATGTGTAGGTGCATATGGTGCTCACGTGTCAGTTTTTCTTAATATAGGCAGTAGGCACTGGGTTAATTGAGATGTCAGATTCAAGTGTTAAAATTGCAGTGTTGCCATCGTTGTTAATAAGGCTTTGTGCCATGAGAACTTGGCATAATATTTAGTTGCTTGTAATAACTGTGATAAAATCACTGGCAATGACATTTGGTATGAAAATGTCCAATGCCAATCACTTTTCATAAAAATTTTCAATGTGTTTTTATATGTATTTATTGAATATTGGGATTTTAATTTTCATGTGTTATTATGCATATACCCAACACACATCTTAAGGCTTTAAACTTATTCCTTGTTTGCTCTTTTGAAGCAAACTCTAATCAGAAAATAGATACAGCTCCAAGCTTGTTAATACAAACATATCTTAAGCAGCAGTCATTTATCTTCCATCTTCCACTGTGATTCTTTTTAGTTTTATTGTCCCCCTCCCATTCCCCAAGCAGAAAAAAATGGCTAGAAATGAAAGTTGAAAAGAAGTGGGGTGGAAATCAAAAGCTGTTGTTAGATTAATTGTAGCAACTATTATAAAATCTTCCTAAAATTATTTTTTTATTATTTTTTAAGATGTTCATGAAAAAATCAACTCCCAGGTTGACTACTGTGTCTGCAGTAATGTGCATTCAGAACAAATAAGCGTACTTCTCTTAGACAGGATAAGCCTGTCTGTCATTCCACATTCTGCTGAATAGGCAGAAAGCATGCACAACAAGTACAAAGAGCTTGGCAAGCAGGGAAAAAAAAAAAAAAAAAAAANGTATTGAAGTAAACTGACTGTTCCACCTGACCTTCCTGTGCAAACTAAAGTGTTGGCAAACTGAAGTGGGTTTCAGATAGTTGTGTGTTTGAAGAAACACGCTGTTGTTCCAACATTTTTTTTTAACTTGTGTTCACCGTGTCTTGATGGTTACAGACTAAACAATCCCTGGCTTTCTTAGCCTTTCTGAGAGATGGTCCAGGCCTTTTAGGGGCCCTTTGCTGGACTCTCTCCAGTATGTCCATGTCTCTCTTGTACTGGTGAGCCCAGAACAGCACTGGATACCACACTCCAGGCGTGGCTTCACCACTGCTGAATAGAAGGGACGGATCACCTTCCTCAGCCTGCTGGGAACACTCCTACTTCCAGTGCAGTACAGGATGCCCTTGGCCTTCTTTGCAGCAAGGATGCACGCTCATGTTGTTGCCCAGTATGATCTCCCGGTCCTTTTCTTCCAAGCTGCTTTCCCGATAGTTGGCCCCCAGCCTGTACTAGTGCATGAGGTTCTTTGTCCACAGGGGCAAGAATAAAGGGCATTTCCCTTTGTTGAACTTCATGAGGTTCCTGTTTGCTCATTTTACAGTATATTGAGGTCCCTCTGAATGGCAACATCGCCATCTGGTGTTGAGTCAGGGGCATATGATAGAGATAGTGACATTGTGTACTAATTGGCTAGTAGTGATATATAACCTAAAAGACAGGCCTGATAGTTTACTGAAAACCAGACGAAGCAAGAAGTCTTGTGATGTTGTCAAGGACAGCTCCTGATAATGAACAAGAAACTGTCTGGAGAAGCGGTTGAAACCGACCCTGCAGTCTGGACAAAGACCAAGGAAGAACTGAGTCTGCACAAAAGTAAAAGGTTACTTGCGGTGATGAAGAGGAATCATCAGCCTTCATCCTCATGACCCTCAGCAACCACCACCAGGAGGCAATGCGCAAGCGTAGTTGGGAGAAGTTTATGAAAATGATGTCTTAGAGTTAGTTTTAATACGAAGCGGGGACAAGTCATGCATATGTATAGGTGTATTCGGAAATCTTATGATTATGTGATTAAGTACTATATATATTTGAGAAAGCCGCTGTATCGGGCACGCACGATTGTGGTGGGGCGACCCCCTGTGCTGCCCGGCGCTGAATAAACATCTTTACAACCATCTTTACAAACTTTACAACCATCTCGGTTGTGGAGTCTCATTTCCGCACGTCAGGGTCTCATCAGCTTTTAACATCTGCAAACTTGCTGAGGGTGCACTCTGTCCCAGAATCCATGTCATTAATGAAGGTACTTAACAGCATTGCCCCAGTATTGATCCCTGGGGACACCACTAGTGCCTGGTCTCCAGGTGGGATTTGTGACAGTCCATTGCAGCTTAGCCATTTTTTGATCCACCTCACTGTTCAATGCAGCCCATACTTCATCTCTTCGCCTGTGAGGGTGTTATGAGTGTCAAAAATCTTGCAAAAGTGAGGATAAACATCCACTGGTCTCCCTCATTCGCTGAGTCAGGCATCTCACTGTGGGAGGCTGTCTGGTTGGTCAAGCATGATTACCCCTTCACAAATCCATGCTGACTACTCCTTCTGGTCTAGACATAAAAACATTTTAGGGAGGTGAGATCTCACCATCACTGGTAATTTTATTAGAGGGATTCACTTTTGCAAATGACTTGTAGAAAGAAGTTGAGAGACATCTGCTTTAATATGTGTTCCTGACTTTGGATATGAGTGGGTTGTTCAAAAATTCCACACAGACCTCCAGAGAAAAGTATGGATATTAATAAACTGTTTTGATTGTCCATCTTTTTTCAATATCATAGAAAAATTGAAAAATAACATAACTGCAGTACAAAATAATTACTTTGCCAACTTGTAACCGATTATTGTTGGTGACAGTGTACTTCAAATTACCACTTCTCTATCTCTCCTTACCACTGTATTTCAAAAAACTCATCATGTGTGAACTGTAGCTACTCTGCTGACAGAATAATAATTTTATCCAATTACTCTTTTTAAAATTTGTTATAGTAGATTTCTCATTAGATTGTGTGAATGATAAATGCATAAAATTTGTATCTCCATTCATAAATCCTTTTCCTTAGGCAACTGATACACAGAATCTCACATTACCATGGATCAAGAGAACATCAGACCAACCAGCCTGTGACAGTCTTAGATATTTTCTGTGAAAATGTAGAAAATTCAAAACTGCAATAAGTGGTTAAAATTTCCAAGTCAAAAATAATTAAACAGTATTTCTAGGTTTGTACTTCAATTCTGTTGAGCATCTTTATGCACTTCCTCAACTTGTCTTCTGAATGTCGGGTAGGTAAAGGTTTCCATTGATATTTTTTACTTGATACAACTGTTCGGAAAGGGTTCGGAAAGATCTTTGCTCTGTATAAAATGTAACTTAGGTCCAAGATTAATATAATATCCCTGCAGCAGCTACTCTGGCTTTGATCCATTATGGTTTCTTATATGACAGAGTTTGACCACAACACTGTAACACAAAAGTAAGAATGGTAGTAGTCTGTCTCTGAGTCTTTAATCTTCATGTTTCATTCCCAGACTAAACTATAGAGAGTAACTCCAGGGACAGAGGCTGGACTTTGTGTCCTTTTGTTTTTACACAGTACTGTGAATGTGTGTATGGTATTTTCCAAACAAAATTGAATATGTTGTCATTGGCTTAAGTTGCATAAGACAGAAGAAATTCACAGATGAGATGAAGGCAAGCCAACACGCAAGTGAGACATTTTGCAGGAGGAAGAAGAAAGTGGGAGGATTTTATAGGAGAGAACAAAAAAAAAAAACCCTAATTTCACTAGCAGTGATTTCTTAGGACTTTGTCTTATCTAGGAAGAAGTGTTCTAATGTGATTAAGATAGGTAGACAACATGGGACTGGGAGCGATGCTTGACAGGCACTGACACTTTTCCTAGACATGTCTCAGCTGGAGGCTTCTCTGAAAGTGGAGATAATGGGTATGCCCACCACCCGGTTTGCCTTGCCCAGACTTTCACACAGTAGATAAACACCCAGACCCATATAGCTCTTGACAAAATCTGGCTCTTCATGCAGACAGTGTGTCGTAAGTGGCTTCAGATTCAGGAAACCCTGAAAACTCAGCTCACTGAGAAGGTACCTAAGCTCCTCCTCCAAAGACTTGGTTTTCAGCAAAGATGTAAGAACTAAGGTAGAATTAGCGTGTCTATGGATGGCCATGCAAAGTGGATCTGCTTAGTCTAATGTGGCGTTTCACGTACGATAATACGCAAAAGTAAGGATAGCAAAAGGTCTTCCCCACTCTCTATTTCAGGATAGTTTGATAGAGTGATGGATCTGATTAATTTTAGTTTGTGGGGTAATCACAAAAATAAAAACCAACATACATTATTCAACTTCATTGTAAAAGAGGAGGCTCAAAGCACACAACTAACTATATGACAGATTCTCACCACTTAATTCTCTAATGAAATTGCAGGACAGAGGGTGTTAAGACTTTCTAACTATCTTTCTACATGCAGGTTTCCACACTCAGCCTGGGTGGTTTACGTTCCATGTGATTCCAGGGTTAGCCGAGGGAGTGCCTCCGGAAGGGACTGCAGACATGGCATGCTTTCTCTTCTGATGTGTTGTGGTGCTGTGCTGCTTGTTGTACGTGCACCACCCATGCTTAATGTATACCGGAAAAAAGACTCAAAGATTTCAGTAAGGTCTATAAAGACCAGGGTGGTATGGACTCCGCTGTCTCTAAGATAGGAGCTGCACTGCTTTGATGGATATTTAGACTGTACTGCACACTTTACATAGAAGATTTATCCTGTCTTACTGTCATTACGCTGTGTTCATAAACAGCTAAGGCAACCTAATATATTCCTATTACTGCTTTGTTACTCTACACCTTCCTTTTGTCTGCTTATATTCACGGCTACGTGCACTCCTTCTTTGTGCCTGATCAGATTCCTACCAGAGCCTTCCATAAGCTACAGCATTTGCTAACCCAGTAGAATACTCTGTGTTTGCACACATTTGCTTGTTGAAGGATTTGTTTTCCTCATATTTAAGTGCAAAATCCTCTCATAGAAAGTCTGACATACGTTACAGAGAGCAGAATATATATAGATATTTATATAGATATATAAAAAAGAATTTGTGGTGGTAAGGAAAGACTAGATTGAAAGGTGAAAAAATACGACCACTTCATAATACAAGTGATGAATTTTTAGACTCTGAACTTCAGCCTTAGGAGTGGTTAGTATTTGTTTATCATGCAGCAGGAAGCTGCTTTATGGACCTGAATCCTAATTTGGGAAGATTTTGTTGCATTAAGACAAAGATGTAGCACATGAATGAACTCAATGCCACTATTCCCACCTTGCCTGGAACATTGTTGTAGTTCCTGATCTCATATCATCTGCCATGTGTCAATATTTTGCCTTCTAATTTAATTATTTCTTCATTTTTACATGAGCTGTTACACAGGATTTCCTGGCATTTTTACAGAACATAAAATATAAATGTCAGTGTCTACATTTTATCTCATAAGCTTATGATTTCCTGGTAAAGGTAACTTGCATATTTTTCTTTGGGTTTCAGTGATGTAGACTTGGTTATTTCTAAAATGCTCGTTATCCTTGAAGTAGATGGAGAAGTATTTAACAGCGGAGTCTTTCACGTTCTGTTGACAGGAATTGGCAGAGCAGTGAACTGGTTCATGATTTGCTGGATCACCTTAACATTTTTCAGGGCTATCCTAACTCTCAACTCTTGCAATACTTCATGGCTGATGATCATCACTGCTACTGCGGGGCAAACTTGGAACTCGTGGAGATTCTATGGTTCAGTGGGGTTGATATAAATGAATTCTTCCCTTTTCTTTGCTCATTTCTAGTAATAATGGCTTCACGAAAACCTGTTCTTTCCATGAAGTTAAAGGCAGCCATACTTTATACCTTTCCCCTTTGCTTCTTTTCCGCCCTTTTCAATGATATCTGAAAAGAAAGTCACTTCTCTGCAATAAAGTAGTTTTGCACTTTTACTATAATCTTGTCAAGTTCCAGTAATTCTTTTGCTTGCCTTTCTCAGTTTTCCATAATTGATATTTTTATGACTAATTATTGTGTGCGTATATGTATGTTGGTATTTATTTTATTAAGTCTCAGAAAAAAAAACGTAATTTTTTGGACACATTCCTATTTCAGCTTTGTGTATCTTACAGGTTAAGGTGAAACTCTGGTGGGGTACAACACTTCAATTTAAGACATATTGAGGTTCTAAAAAAATGCATGGTCTGTCTGTTTCTTAAGAGAGTGTAAGCTTTTAGTTTGCTGACAGCTAGCTTGCAATGAGGTTGTCTTCAAAACTTTGCTGACAGAACTGACAGGGGACATAAAAATGAATAATTAGTAATGAATAATTAATAAAGATAAGTGCACATATGATTATGTGTAATCTGTTCTCTGAAAATATATCCTGAAAAGAACCATCCACCTTCCCTAGAGTGCTATGATCAGTTATTTATGGTGCTGGTAAACAAGGGCATATAGTGCTTTTGGTTACAGTTGCACTGATAGTGGGTGGCTGTGATAAAATATTTATTTTTTACTGCCTTGTGATTGCCACCGTAACAGAGAGGAAATTCAAAGAGGTCTCCTAATACTTTCTGAATCAACTCATAATCCAGAGGGGGAGGGGACTTTCCTAGAGTATGGTGATTATCCTTATCCAGATGCTTCAAACTAGCCAAGTTTTTAATATTTTATCTAGTAGTGTGGCCTTGAAAATAAAAATTCACAGCAAAGTACTGGTCACATGTACTAGTATGGTGTTCCTAGCTGGTGAGGGGTCTGGAGCACAAGTCTTATGAGGAGCAGCGGAAGGAACTGGGGTTGTTTAGCCTGGAGAAAAGGAGGCTCAGGGGAGACCTTATCACTCTCTACAACTACCTGAAAGGAGGTTGTAGCGAGGTGGGGGTTGGTCTCTTCTCCCAAGTAACAAGTGATAGGACAAGAGGAAATGGCCTCAAGTAGTGCCAGGGGAGGTTTAGAATGGGTATTAGGAAAAATTTCTTCAGTGAAGGGGTTGTCAAGCATTGGAACAGGCTGCCCAGGGAAGTGGTTGAGTCACCATCCCTGGAGGTATTTGAAAGATGTGTAGATGTGGCACTTAGGGACATGGTTTAGTGGTGGTTTTGGCAGTGTTAGGTTGATGGTTGGACTCGATGATCTTAAAGGTCCCTTCCAACTTATACTATTCTACGATTCAATTCTACAAGTAATTTATTTATTTATTAATTAATTAATTATTAATATTTGGCATGGTAGCTTATATTTGTACTAAAGCACTACTGTTCTAGGTGTCAAATGGCACACTGTACTTGGCTCTTCTTAACACAAGAGAGCATGAAAGTTGAGAAGGAAGTGTCTCAATGAATTCAGTCAGTAACTGTCCATATTTGTCTACTTTGTCCTGTTGCTAATAGTCTGATGGCTATAATGGTGACAGGAAAACACGTGTACAGATTCAGCGTACAGACTCATCCAGCCAGACTGGTTTATCTGGTAATTTTTCAAAGTTTTCTAAAGGTGTTTGGTTTAGTTGCAGATATTTTTTTTCAGATTAGCTGATTAATCTTAAGATAAAAGCACACAGAATATCTATTACCTCTTCTCTAGATCCACATTCAGTTTGAAACTTCAGCTAAAATTGATGCTTTTCCCACAATAACACATAAATATCTCAAATGGCTGAATATAACAATAAACAAAGTATTTTTTCTTCTGCTTAAGAATGAGCTCTGAAAGGAAGGAGTGCTTAGTAATGCTGTAGTTGATATTTGGACTGCCAGTTAAAGCAAGCTTATTTATCTGTACTTTTGTACCAGTTAGGAGCTATTTTAAATTTATCAAGCTGAAAGCTGATGTACAAAATTGACACACTTATTCATTCAAGACATCTACTTGTTGGCACTCAAGGCTGCATTTATGCCTTCTTTTTGTGAATTATAGTAGCAGTCTTACAAATTGAGTGGGTTTTTTTGTCATTCAGCTGCACGTCTTAAAAGTACCTGGAACTTTCAGACAAAACCTTCTGATTAAAGTCAATGGCCTGCAAAGATTCTTAGCAAGTAGAACCATGATACAGCATTGTTAATCTCTTCAGAACAGAGAGACTTTCACCTCTGTATTTATGTCAGTATAATGGCTCACATGGGAATGGCATCCATTATGCTGGCCAGCATTTCATATGTGACAGAACAAAATTATTATCAAGGCTAATTGTTTTTATTTAGAGAGATATGCCTAAATATTTAATCTCAATTCTTACCTCATGATTTCCTGCTGTTGTTTGTATAAAATTTGTCAGAAAACAACAAAGCTGTTTTCTAAAATAAAATCATAAATGCAAATTTTCCCAGTATAACATAAGCTCTTCTATTTTTGTTGTACTAATTGTCAAATAACATATATTTTGAATTCCAAAAAATTCACAAATCCATGCTACCACATTTAGTCTGCTTTTATTGGTGTACACTATGATTTCTTTTAACTGAGTAAAGAATCTTTTCATAAAAATAAATAGATGTTTGAAAGGTATCTTGAATATAAATACCAATGAGGTCTGAGAGGTGAAACTTCTTTGATATTAGTCAAGGTTACTTAAATTATTTTGAACTGATACTAGCATAACCTACATCATAACTTTAAGCAGTATGTGGTATGGCAAAATCAGAGTCTTTGAAAACTCCATGATGCTTAGTTTCAGCAGATACTTATGCCTGGAAAACTGGGGTCAATGGTTCACAGATTATGAATGAAAGCAGCTATAAGATCATACAAGACAGAGCTGTGGGGAAGGGGACTTAGATATCACATACCAACTGATCTGAAGGAGCCTTGCAGAGAGTTTACACACTTAGGTTATAAACAGAATAGTGTTTTAGGAAAAAAATAAAAGTATTTTCCTTGCAAACAGATAGAATTAGTTCAGTAAGGTTAGAAGTAACAAACAGCTCAGTTCCAGCTCTGCAATAACAGATTGGAAAAGAAAGAAATTTGAAGTCTAGGCTTCTCAACAGACACATATATATTTAGACTTTTTCTTTAAAACAAATCTGTTTAATTTGGAGCATTTACCTAAGCAGAAATGGCAGTTACTAGTTTCCTATCCGAAGAAATTAAAAATCCTCTGTGCCTGCTATAGCTGTGGATATTGAAAGTAAAAAACATTTATGCTTATGTACAGGTAACATAATTACAATGCAAAATGAACCCTGGGTAAAGGGTATTAAACATTTGGAGCATCCTTTGAGACTGCACCTGAAGTAGGTGCTGCTTGTAAATCTATGTGCAGTATCACAGGTGAATGTTGAGTTGTGGGCTTGATATTGGTGTGAACAGCCAGACCGTTTGTGAGTAATACTTCTCAGTGTTTTGGGGTTACTTTGTGCTGCTTAAAAATCAGAACCAACTGTCATTCAGTTCCCTTCTCTATGATCTCAGTAGTTTCTTCCTTTCTCGGTGACAAAATGACAAACCACATCAAACACCAAGCCCCTCCCGCCATGCCCCCCTTCTCCCTTCTTCTAATGTTCACGAACATGAACTGATTCTGGTCATAGACAGTGATAGGAGAAAGTCATAAAATCACCTGCAAAGCCAGTTTTTCAATTGTTGTATTCAATTTTCTGTTGTTTCTGTGCTGAAAAACTAGTGTGGAGTTGATGATATATGATATACAGTTGTTACGTTGTTGTTGATAATTACAAGGTTACCCAAAGTTTCTGCAAAATTTGTCTAAGTTTTTCCTAGTCTACCTACTATATTCCACATCTCACAGAATCACAGAATGTTTGAGATTGGAAGGGACCTCCAGAGGTCATCTGGTCCAACCTACCTGCTTGAGCAGGGCCACCCAGAGCTGGTTGTTCAGGACCATGTCCAGATGACTTTTGAGTATCTCTGAGGGAGACTCCACAACTTCACTGTCACTGGACATCACTGAAAAAAGCCTGGCTTTATCCTCTTTGCACCCTCCCTTCAAATATATATATATACACATTGATGAGATCCCCATGACCTTTCTCTTCTTCAAGCTGAACAGTTCCAGCTCTCAGCCTTTTCACATAGGAGAGATGCTCCAATTCCTTAATCATCCTTGTGGCCCTTCGTTGGACTCTGTCCAGTATGTCCATGTCTCTCTTGTACTGGGGAGGGCAGAACTAGACACAGTACTCCAATGCTGAGTAGATCACTTCCCTCAGCCTGCTGGCAGCACTCCTCCTAATGCAGCCGAGGATACCATTAGACTTCTATGCTGCATGGGCGTATTGCTGGCTCATGTAATCTCAATTTTCCCAGGCCAAAGAAAATCAAATGCTGGGTTGTCACGGATGGAGTGTTGCACTTCACTTGCAATAGAGAAGCAACAATATATTTAATTGATATAAAACAGTGAGTTAACAAAGTTCAATGGTAAATGCAACACTGGTGTAAAAAGATTCAATGGGAAGGTACCCTTGCCAGGTAGGTTATTTACTGCACAGGGGATGGGATCAGACAAATGCCTCTGTTGGGGAGGGGGACTGAGAGAGCAGCTCGGTGGGTGTGTGGCAGCCAGCCAAGGTCAACCAATCACAATGAGCCTAGCCTAAAAAATGCATATAATATCGTTTGTAAGGATCATTGAATACAGAAGCGTTTAATTGTGCTCAGAGTCAGATTGGAAACATCTTGAAAAACTTGATCTGTAAGATGGTTTGTGTTTGCCAGTTTCCTTTGACTTTCTTATTTCATTGTTACATGAGCATCCTAATAAAAGCACTGCCTTATGTAGATGGAGGCCATATGAAAGAAAAGGATGTCCATGCAAATTTTATGGACAATATTTGAAGTCCACGCACTTCACAAAAATGCTGAAATGCAAGACATGATTTAAAAACAAAAAAAAAATTATATTGAGACCTCAGATTCAGATTGAAAATCTCTCACTGAGGGTACAGAAACACCATAAAATAAATAAGTTGCATAATGTGTTGTGATGGGGATATGGCAATATAAGCGTAGCTGATATGATATTGAGTGTGGCCAGCAGGGCGAGGGAGGTGATTCTGCCCCTCTACTCCACTCTCGTGAGACCCCACCTGGAGTACTGCGTCCAGCTCTGGAGTCCCCAACATAAGAAGGACATGGACCTGCTGGAGCGTGTCCAGAGGAGGGCCACGAGGATGATCCGAGGGCTGGAGCACCTCTCCTATGAGGAGAGGCTGAAAGAGTTGGGGCTGTTCAGCCTGGAGAAGAGAAGGCTCCGCGGAGATCTTATTGCGGCCTTCCAGTACCTAAAGGGGGCCTACAGGAGAGCTGGGGAAGGACTTTTTACTAGGGCATGTAGTGATAGGACAAGGGGGAATGGCTTCAAACTGGAAGAAGGCAGGTTTAGATTGAATATTAGGAAGAAGTTTTTCACTTTGAGGGTGGTAAGGCACTGGAACAGGTTGCCCCGAGAGGTTGTTGAGGCCCCATCCCTGGAGGTGTTCAAGGGCAGGCTGGACGTGGCCTTGGGCAACCTGGTCTAGTGGGAGGTGTCCCTGCCTATGGCAGGGGGTTTGGAACTCGATGATCTTCAAGGTCCTTTCCAACCTAAACCATTCTATGATTCTATGATTCTATGATATCAGTGCGTGTTCTATTTTTTTGAGTTTTAGTAGCATAATTAGTTCTTTCATATCTTAGTAGATATATATTAATCTTATTGCAACTAGTGATCTCTTGAATAGCTCATAAGTGATCTTAAACAGAAAAAACAAGTATATTACAAGTGGGCTTAAGTTTATTAATCACCTTGTTTCCACAGAGTCTAAATAGCATGAAAAGTTTTTATTAAATGATTAGCATGGATGGAATCTTTCATCATGTTAATGACTTCTAGTTCTATCAGTCCTGAGCAATGAAAAAGGAAAGTGATAATGTCATAAACTGTTTGGATTCAGTAGATGTAGTTAATTATTTCAAATAGTGTTTTCTTCCCCAATACAGTTATATGGTAATCTTATATACACCATGAATGGATTACTTCACTCATAGCTAATACTGAGTCCCTCCTTGTTCATAATCTCTCAGTCTCATTTTGCAGGGAATTACTCAGCATTTGAAGTATCTCCTTTTACTGCCCTTCTGTATTTTGTGTGTGTGTGTATGATTTGCCTGATGTTCCTCTGGATGAAAATACATTGGTAGTAAGCTGAATAGACGAGGATACAGTCAAATGTGTATGTTTTTTAAGATCAGACTAAATTGTGACATAATAGGAGTTAAATTCAGAATACTGACTATCAGGTCTGTTTCATTTAAGGCCAAAGAGACTACTGGAATTCAGTTAATAACTTTTTAGGTGACTATATGATGACAGTTTTTTTCAGAATCTGCAGATTTGCCAGCTGCACAGCCACAGGAGTAGTGACTGTTTGCTTAGTTGGCAGAAACAGTTTTACTATTATTGTACTTAATCTCATGTTTCCATGGAAACATGAAGAGAAGGGTAATCACAAAGGTTCATGAATGAAATATGGGGGGGTGGGGGGAATAAAAGGAAAAAAAATCCTTTTATTTCCACAAAAGAAAGAATTTTAAAAAATAATGAATTAACTAAAAACTAAAGTTAGAATATTGCATCGTGACATTTGCATTTTTAACTTTGAAGAAAGTAATCACTTTTCTTTACACTAACTATAAACCATTTTGATTTTTGGGTCGATATTAGGAAGATTTTCTAGTTAAATAGTCCATTTAAAACTGTGCACCTGGAACACGGAGCTGTATTGATTTTGGTTTCAGTTCAAGAAATTCCTTAAATATTTAAGATAGACTGAAAAATAAGCACTGTTTTTGAAAAAAAAATGTTTCCTGTAAATAACTTTCTAACTTAGTAACTCAAAATTTTGTAAATTGTTTCAAACTTATTTGTCTTAGATTATTATGAAATGTGTTTTCTTTAATTTCTTGCCAGAATGCTTTTTCTCAAGAAGTTCATGTTCTCCTTCCTTTGCAATGTGATAATTATTTTCAGATATCAAAATAAATGTGACTAATTAGGTATATCCTCAGGTTTTTGTCCTCCAGCTGGATAAACTAGGAAGACATTTCTGTTGATAAGTCAATGAATATCTGGAAGATAGTTTAGCATTGTGTATGAAATATAGCCAGATCCTGTGCATTGAACTGTGGGAGTTGTATGGAGATGACAGCTTCCCTACCTTCTTCACATTAAAACAGGGTAAATAATAACTGAAATTAGCTGAGCATGTGAACAGTCAAGACCACATGAAAATTCGATTGGCTTTTTTTGTTTGTTTCTTTTTTTTTTTTTTCCATTTTCTAATGTAGATTTGTAACCTAGTAGGTTTTAATTATGCTGGAGAGAAGACTTCATTATTTGGCTGCATATGCCTTGGAAAACTCTATTGGCTTCTTAAATACAGCTATTAAACGCTTTTTTTTTTTAAAAAAGCATAACATACAACTTGTTCCAAGACACAGTGATCTATTATGAATGAGGAACAGTAGGGAGAAGAACAATTCCATTAAGGCTTTTCAAAAGCTTTGGCTTAGACTTTTTAAGTGTAATTTTGGAAAATGCATGTGTATGCTAGCCTCTTTGTGGTTATGATAAGTTGAAAAAAGAAACTTAAAAGCAATTTTAGAAGTACAAAATGGTAGCCCCTCCAGATGAACAGTTGATACCAGCTTTCCATTTTTACTGAAGCCAAATACTTTGTCCCTTCTAAAAGATAAGAAAGCCAGCTTTTTTTTAAAAAAAAATAATAAAAGTACACAACTTTTAAACTTCTTTTAGTCAGGCCACGTCATTCTTCTTGCAAAAAGTCAACCCTGGGTATTAGTTTCTCCCTTGTAATTTCAAAATTCTTAAGACTTCCAAATCCTTAAGTTTCGTCTTCTTAAGGAGATACATATTTTTAATACTTGAGAAGAGATTATGCATTTGTGTTAAGATGCATAGCTTTTGTGCAAGCTGGTCATGGATGAGGCTAATAAACTGCATTAACAAAATAAGGATATAAAAACTGACTGTCAATGAAGTCTTTGTCCTCAAGAGTGAGCAAGGAGGTTAAGGAATGGTCTACAAGGAAACAGCGAACTGACCAGCTGGTTCATGCAAGGAGGGTCATGATCCAGTATGCTGTTCCTGAAGGTTTTGTTGTTCTGGGATAGCAAACAGTTTTTAAATGGTAGTTTATCTTCTTTTTTTGTGACTACTTAAGCTAGGTCATTTGCCTGATCAAGAATCAGTCCATGAAAATTATTTAGTTATTTTCATTACTTACAGATTTTGTGGAACCTTGTACACAAGTAAATTTAAAGTTACTGACAATATGTTTGATTATTTACAGTTTGCACTTCCTTTATGAGAAAGTACTCTTGGAGGGAACCTAGATCATGAGGTTTGGCTGTCCTTAAATCTAGTCTGTGACACAGAAACTCTTTGGGTGCCTTGAATGTGTGTGAACAAGAACATAGAGTAAATCTGGAGATTCATATGAATAGATGGTGTACTGATGTACTGTTCAGTCCCGTAATGTGGAGGAAACACAACGCAGACTGCCTGTAGAGAGGGCATGGAAGTGGTGTTAGTGGAAGAAATGAAGACAGCAGCTTGAACACTGTGTGCTTAGGATTGTGTAGGACCAAAATTATGATGCCAGACTGGAATGCATTCTAAAATTATTAAAAACCAAAATCCATTAAATGTAGATACAAAATTAAAATAAATAAATTTAAACAAGTCAAAAGTTCAAAACCTTAGCTCATGTATTTGGAATATGTTGATACACTTTCCTCACAACTCTTACATGGTAAAAATGAGAAGAAATTATGCCATTCTTTGGTGAGAAATTCCAGTGATTTCTCTTATAAATCGCTGAAGTGGAAAGTAAGTGGAATTTTACTTTGTACGTAAATTCATAGCTGAAAACCAGCTGTCCATGTTAATTTTTTCATTACAGCATTCTTCTCTTTCTTTTGCTCCTCCACAATACAGCTGCAAAGCAACTCCTTTTCTGACATGAGGAAGAATACTGAGAGGGAGTTAGTTGTTTCTTTTAGTATCATTGGCCATTTTATGCCTTTTCATTTGTAAATGGTTGGTGATGCTGAAGGCAGAACTGGAAAACAGTAGATATTTCCTCTTTATGTATAAGTGTACTCAATGTTTCCAAGCTAGTCCCTAAAGAAGAGTTTGGGTATCTTTTACAAGTTTTTCCGTCCAACCCTCTGTATATGTTTTGACTTTTCTGGCCATTTTATGTAATCTGACAAACCTAATATAATGCTTTAGAGGTAAGATACTCATTAATGTGCAGAAATTAATACAGTCAAAAAATCATTATGTTTTAAATGCGTATTCTTAATTCCTTTTCCATTTCAAAAATTAGTGCAATGTTAATCTAAAAGATTAAACTGTGCTCCTGAGCCAATTTTTTTGTTCAGACACAATAAGTACAAGTATGAATTTCAATTTTTTTAACTACAAATACAATTTAACATCACTAACAAAATATTCAGTTAAATAAATTTCTAACTGCTTTAGAAGGACCTGATCTTGGATCTCCATCAGAACTCTCTCCTGAGCAATCTGGCTTGAGTTGGTGCTGTTTTACCTCAAACCAGGACAGGAATACAAAATTTACTGTTTGTACCTGCATTTTTAGGTATGATCAGAAGAAAAAAAGTTTCTTAGGGAGGAGAAAAGGATAGGTGGGTCAAAATTATGGCGACTGTGATTAAAAAACTGATCTATTTATCCTAGAGAATGAAAAAAATAAAAATTCTTTTAACTCTGTTACATTTACAAAAATACCTTTTTTCATCAAACTAAAATATACAAAATTGTATTTAATCAATAATTTAATATTTCCAAAGCACTCCTATGAACAAGGTGCTTTCTTCCAAAAGAGTACCTATGCAACAGTTTTCGGTAATAATTTTCCTCAAATTTAGATGGACATTTTCTGTTTCCTTGATAAAGAGACCTTTATGAAAGCTGTGTCTTTGCATCTTTTTACCTCTTCAGCACTTGTTTATCTGTTTAACAATTCTTCAGTAGATTGTCTCTTGCCTCTGCCTAACATTGCTCTGGGTTTCTTCACCAGAGGTTTAGAAGTTTTATTCAATCCTTGTTGCAGGCTGGAATCTTTTAGTCTACTTCCCTCAACAGCTGGATCTGTTTTCTTCAAGACTGGAGACTGAAATAATTCCAAAGGATAAATATTATTCAAAATATTTGCTTTTAAGATTTTCTTACCAATCAGCTGAAGTTTTCAAACTGTGAGTTATTTCAAGTCATTTTCTAACGCATTTTTGAATACAGGAAAAATGATAGTTAGGTTTATCTTCTAGAATAAATAACCTTAAATTTATGAGAACACTTCAACATATTAGCAGAAGAAAATTAAGCTATGTTTCATATCTTCAAATACCTTATCTTAATGTCAGTTCAGTAACCAAGCTGGTATACATAAGTACAGTTTACTTGGTGTTGGAAAGTGGCTTGTGGATAAAGAAAAAATCAGTAGACTAGGACTTTAAAAGATAGTATTTCCAGGCTTTGTAATACATCATTTCACAAAACAAAGATTCATTTTCTAACATGAGACTTCTAAACTAGAATAAATTTGGAGAGGACGTATAAGCTTTCTCAGTTTTGTGCTCAGTGACAAAGATCTTAGAACAGCATTCCCATCTGTTCATTTAGCTCTGAGAAGGCTCACTCAAAGAACTAGAAGGTGACTACAGTTGTCTTGTAAAATGGGAACTAGCTAACTGCTTGGGCAATGCAGATAGGCAGGAAATGCTGATAAATGCTTTAGAAGCCAGACATAACCCACATTTTTAAAGAAAAATACTGAGCAGATTAATAATACACAAACTTTCTAGGAGTTAAAAACAGCCAAAAATACACCTAGAGGTCTGTCTACCTTCAGTGATGGATTTCAGTGGTAGAATATTGTAATAGGGATTATATGAATAATGAGCATTAATACTGTCTGTTGGTGATAAGATGAGCTGGAGGCTGTTGAAGAGCTGCTGACTGATGCTGACTCTTAAACCCAGATGCTTCAGTCTTCTAGAATACACAGCTGGAAAAAAAAAGTTATTGAAGTTATTGCACATTTTTTATATAATTTGTATATTTTTATAAGAGAAAGAAGGTGGGGGATTGTACTGTGCGTTGCCTTGGTGTCTTAGCCAAATTTTCTTGGCTTTCTGATTAGGCAGATGTGATTAAAAAGCCACCCAGATCTGTTGCAAAAGACTTTTTTTTTCTGATTATATTAAATTTTATCAGATTTTATAATACCCTGCTCAGAATAATTTTTAAATCATTAAATCATTACAATTTTGAACCATAAAATAAAATGCCGGTGTTTATGGTCGAGGCTATTAACTGTTCTGACTGGGTTATAGCAAAAAGTCCTGTTTTCCCCAGTTTTTGCGACACTGGAAACACAGAAACACGGTCAAACTTACACAGTAGTGAAAGAGAAAAGACAGAAAGCAGGTTGCTTTTCAATTAACTGGCAAACAAGTGGTTTAGTTACTATGTTTTCAGATGAGAATTTAGTCAGACAGACAGTGACCTATGTCTTAGTAATAATAGATTTGATTGTGGAAAGCAGGATATCTAATTATTGAGTGAAGGGTGGTGTTTGTGGGTTTTGGTTTTTTTTTTTTATTATTTTATTTGGGGTGGGGTGTTGATGTTTTGTAGTTTTGGGTTGTTTTTTGGTTTTTTTACTTTTTCACATCACTGGAGGCAGCAGGCATCAGATAAATTGCCAAACTCAAGGCCTCTAGGACAGTAAATTGACTTGCTGTATCTCAAAGAATGACAGAGCCTAAGGAGAAGATGATTTTTCCAACTAATTAGGCCATAACTTACATCAGGAAATAAAACTAACAGACAGAAGAAATAGTGTACATGTTGGTGATCTCTTTCAGTACTAAGCTGAACCCAAATGAATGATTCCTTTCATACATCCAAATTTGTAGAACCATAAAATACTTTGGGTTGGATGACCTTTAAGGGTCATCAAGTACAACCTCCCCTGAAATAATTCAGTCTCTGTTCTCTCTGTTCATAGGGAATCTCTGGCTTTCTAAAGAAGAGAACCAGTTCTTTTGGTAACTTCCTTTGCTGAAGCAATTTTATCTGTTTCAGAGACAATCAAGTAGGAGTGAAAAGGTATTAATGGCAGACCGGTCATCAAAACAGAGTTCAGTAGGAACAGCAGATCCATTCCAAAGTACAGTTGGAGCTAAGAGCACACAACTTGAGTCTAATTTTTCAGTGAACTGAATACGAAATGTTTATTTGCCCCAACTATGTACTACTTACTGTTGTCATGGCAAGCCAGCTTTCCCCAGCTGGATTTCGGATGCACTTTTGTACTCTTCAGAAGAAAAAAAGTGTTTATGCAATGTTGAAAACAAGTAATATTAATTGGTATTCATAAGGATTTTTTTTTATTAGATCCTATTGTAAAATAAGTCTCCTTAATATTTAGATTTTTGAGTATATTTTCCTACAATAATTCCAAGAAGTGTATAAAAGAAATGCAATTCAGTGCTATAACCTGGACTTCTAGTCAGTGCCATGACAAGGAAGGCAAATAATGATGAGTATGTCTTTCATCTTCTTTTTATTTTTAGCCCAAATAAGTCCATAAGATCAATATATGTATATATGCCACAAACACAGTCTTAAAATTATTAATCATTAATGTAGATTATATTCTTTGGACTGTAAACTGGTTTGTGCTTGAAACTTCTCAGAAATTGAATCTTAACTTTAATAGTAACTAAAAATTCAAGGATCTGAAGTCAAGATTGAAACTCTTCCATTGTTTTAAATCAGTATAGGTTTTCCTAGTAAGCCTAGGTGTGGTTTTTAAGCTGACTAGGTCCAAGTGATGTCTTCATCCCTGTAAAGCTCTCCTATGAATGTATGCACATATGTGTATGCGTATGGTACATATCGGCTTCATGGATCAAGTGCTGAACAAAATATCCCAAGTTTTCTATATGAAGCTCTCTGTCATGAGTTTTTACCTCCAGGGTGCATTTGCCAACTTCCTCTCTTCATTTACTTGCAGGTGATCTCACACAATTTGTAAAGCAAAAGTTTTGGAGCTTGCTTTGAGGGTTTTTCTGGCTAGTTTTGAAAACAATGCTATGCAGATCTAAAATGCAGCTGATAGTCTATTAAAAAAAAAAAGAGAGACATCTCTCTAAAAAGCAATTTTTTTCTCCTTTTTTCCCAGCTGATGCTTTGACTCCCTCAAAGGTGTAAATGTAAGAAATTTCCTTGTTCAGCTTAAAGCAGGAAGTACCTAAAAATGGCTGATTTTGTTGTCTGATAGTCTATTAAAAAAAAAAAAAGAGAGACATCTCTATAAAAAGCAATTTTTTTCTCCTTTTTTCCCTTTAGCTGAGTAAAGTCACTGAGTTATTTGCTGATCTCAGTTACTGTTAACAGACACCAAATATCTGTAGTAGTATCAGTGAGGTTCTTATAAACTTACATTGCTTCAGATTAACAAAAAGAAAATACACTGGTGTGCATTGCTCTTTACTGCCAAAGTCTGATTAGAGGGTTGCACAGGTTCTTCTTTTCTGTGTGTCTGTACTTTTCATAAATTTAAATTACTATGAAATCAAGAAACTACTGACACTGACTAAAAGCCCAGATACTAAGACCCATTTCCCAGGTACTAAGAGCCATTGCCAAGAATGGAATCAGTATTTCTTGCAAATAGAATCCAAGAGTATTATTTTAAAAAGAGTTATGATGACGCCAGGAAGCTATGGGCTTGATGCAAAAACTCAAATCAGAAGTTCTCAGACTTATACTATGTAAAATGTCACACTTCAGTTATCAGTTTGGGCATTAACACTAGCATGATGATTGAAACTTTCATTTCATTCAACTTTGCATAGTTCTGCTGTTATACCTTAATATTCACATATTCAACAGATCATTGTAATTGGTGCAAATTTACAATGTGGTGCCAAATTTGGCATCTGTGCAAGCAGCTTGCCCAATAATTCATAAAGGCCTTTTGAGTTTCACAGTAAACTCTTCTTCTGTAAGGACAGTAGGACTGTTTCCAGCTGTGTGGGCCTTGCTGGACCCAGCCATCACCTTCATGTATTACTCCTCCCTGTTCCAAACCCTAAAGCCACCACCCATGTCCTCCGTCAAACTGCAACAAGGAAAACGAGACACTGAGGCTGGCTGTGCAGAATAGCCAGGCCATGGCAGTGATTGAGGGGTTTTGTCCCCCAGCATCATTCTAGTCACAGAGCAGAATATTACTACAGAGATCACCATTAGGACAATAAAGCAGTGGGACACGTTACCCAGAGGTTGGCCAGTTTCTATTAATGGAGTTTTTTTTTGAGGCTGGACTGGACAAAGCCTAAGATTTGATCTGAGCTCAGAGCTTAATTTTGAGTAGGAGGTTGAACTAAAGACCGCCTGAGGTCCCTTCTCATATGACTTATGATTCTATGATTTTATTGTTTCCGCCCAAAGAGTCGATAATATAAAATCATAGAATCATAGAATCATAGAATGGTTTAGGTTGGAAAGGACCTTGAAGATCATCGAGTTCCAACTCCCCTGCTATAGGCAGGGGCACCTCCCACTAGACCAGGTTGCCCAAGGCCACCTCCAGCCTGGCCTTGAACACCTCCAGGGATGGGGACGCCTCAATAACCTCTCGGGGCAACCTGTTCCAGTGCCTTACCACCCTCAAAGTGAAAAACTTCTTCCTAATGTTCAATCTAAACCTGCCCTCTTCCANGGATGCAGTACTCCAGGTGGGGTCTCACGAGAGTGGAGTAGAGGGGCAGAATCACCTCCCTCGCCCTGCTGGCCACACTTCTTTTGATGCAGCCCAGGATGCGGTTGGCCTTCTGGCCTGAAAGGCACATTGCTGGCTCATGTTGAGCTTCTCGTCGATCAGCACACCCAGGTCCTTCTCCTCAGTGCTGCTCTCAATCCATTCCCTGCCCAACCTGTAATTGTGCTTGGGTTATATAATGTCATAATTTTGACTGAGAGAAACGGAGTGGGTAATTGCAAGTAAGAAGTAACAATATCAATTAACACAAAGCAATGCATCTGTCTAAGCAAAGGTTTTAGGCTTTTTTTTTTGGGACAGTGTTTTTTTTTGGTCAATAGAAGAAAGGGGATAGAGGAAGGATGTTGGGGAGCAAGATGGTGATACACTTCCCCAGATGTTGGGCAGCAGTTCCTTTCAAACATGAGATAAAATATGAAAGGGCCTTTATAGTGCTGACTGTCCATGCTGTGTCAGATAGATGTTTTACAGACAATTAGTTTGTTTCAAAAACATTATTCATAACCAAGACAAGGAAAAAACACTTTTAACCGATCTTTGCCTGGTTTTGAGCATATAAAGGCATTGGGTTGGAAGACGAGATAAGATATTGTCTCAGCACTGCCATTGCCTTAGCAGGTTACTGAACAATCTACCTGTTTTATGTCTTTGCTTACAAGTGTTTTGTAAAGCAGGGCAATAATAATAGTCTACTTAAAGAGCTCTTCAATGCAAAATCGTATCATCACTCCAACTGCAAAGATAACTGAATGAATTATGCATTTTATACAGTGTACTCAGTAAGTGCTTGCAGATTGAAATACTGTTATTTTTGGTTAAATAGTAGCAAGTGTGTTGACTGATTTGTTATGATGTTTTAAATTTCTCCCATGAGTCTTCAGTTAACTGAACTGAGACTTATTAAATACATCTTGGTAAAATCCCTAAAGCATGAAATAATTCTGTGCTTTTTTAATTTTTTCATCTCTCTGTGATCAGTCTGCTGGGAAAGAAAAAAACAACAGCAAAAGCCTCAACGTATAGACCTGTTTGATTTTTTTTTGACGGGGATTTAATCTGTTTTACAATAGGAAGAAAGAGTATAAAAGCTAGGCAACAAGTGCTTGCATTGGAACACATTCTGGGTTTGAGGTTAGATCTTTTGCTTAAGGTAAGTCCCCTTCGTGCTGCGTCCCAGGTGCAAAGTAACTTTAAAGTTCTCTGAAAGCTTGGGAAGATTATGTATTGCATTTGCAAACTCACATTACTTAAACTTTTGCCTCTTTTGCCTTAACCCACTTAACTGCTGGCTAGCCCTAAGATGCTGCAAGTAAGTTAGCAGCATCTGACTTCCGATTTTACCAGCAGTTTAAGGTCTTCCCACTCAACGCAATTGGGGTCTTTTAAGTCCTTATAAAATTAGGTGCAAAGGCATAAAAATAGAAATAGGGTGGCTGAAATAAAGTCATTGTTTCTGCATCCAAAAGGTTCCATCAGGTAGTCTCTGCTTATGGAAGGCTGGGAATGGGAAAGCTCATTAGACACTACAAAATGAGATAGGGCTGCTTATTGCCAAATTTAGCAAAAATGGGCTCCAAGCTGTAACTTCTGTACACTTTGAAGGTTTAGAACAATAATGTATCTCTGTAGGATAGAATACCTCATATGATCCACGTAGATGTGTAAGAAACCTGGTGTCATAGGCCTGTACCTGTGCCAAGTTTTCTCTCCTGCATTGGAGGTCAAGGGTAGTTACTGGCTTCCAAGCACTTATTTATATAGATTATCCACCAGAAAACAATCAAGATCAGTTCATCGCAGACATTACATTTTTATGAAATTGCACCAGTTTTGTTACTTAATAAAAGAAGTTGATCACTAATTAGGCACAAAATGGGGAGTCGGTTGGGTGTTACATAATTTTTGAAGGCTTTGTACAATCAGTACAGTGTCATGATTTATATTGTGCATTTTGTCCCTCAGAAAGTCTAGGTACCACCTTGTTTAAATAAAGCAAACACTGGAAAATATAGAAAAAACTCCTGAAGTGTGGGTAGGAATAAGGGAAGATGCTTACAAGGAGCCTATGTTAAAAATTGTTTTAAAAAAATAATCAAAACCCCCATCCTGTTCACAGTTCTGTCTTTAACTTGTACACTTAATTATTACAATTTTCCACTCAAGTAGATGGGAATTGTCAATTTACATCGTAACAGCCTGCATGCATGTAGATACCTGATTTGTGTGTGCAGATGCAACACATATTAAAAAGGTATTTTCACAGATAATTTCTGAAGAATGTAAAAAAAATTTTGTTGTTTTTGTTTTTTCTGTGTCCAGGCTTAGCTGTTAAAGTAATGGTGGGAAAGCAGAAACCATTTTTCTCCTTCCATTATTTTCTAACAGAAAGGAAAGAAAAGAAAAATGTGGTTTAGGACAATTGTAAATGGAGTAAGAAATTATTGTTTTCCAAACAAACCAAATGGTTTTTGTGCAGGATTAAATGATCGGTCCTGTGACATGCCTCAAAATGGCAAAGCTGGTTTAGCCCTTATTTCACTTTCATGACGGATTATATGCTTCACATAATTTCATATACCTCACACTTCACAGATTTCATGGAATTCTGCACTTACAGGGTCCAGGCATTGAAAAAGTAGATAAAATTCTTCCCGTTTAGGTATTTCTCAGCTTTAAACAGCTGTTGAAGACTGAGTTTTGTAAAAAGTATATGTATGAAGAAGGAAAGGGCTTAAAGGGGGGGCGTGGAGCAACAGAAGAGCAATTCGGGAGATGCTGCATTTTATGATCAGAGCAGCTTCCTTTCTGCAACTGCAATTTTAGTCATTATATTAAATTTAATAAAGCCTTGATAGCATATATGGAATAATGAGGATTACATCATTACTTTTGTTTGGGCACAAGAAGCAAGAACACTAGAGGAGGAGGTGGAAAGATTCCTTGCCTTTTTTATTTTTGAAGGAAAAGAAGATCTCACAGTGGCATGAGAAAGAAAGATTATGGGTGTGCAAAACCCTACTGTACTTTAAGGTAACATCCAAATTAGGAATGTTTTATCAGTATAGTAGTAGGAAATCCAGACATTGCATAAAGGAGTTGTAACAAAGGAAGGTTTTGGACCAGCTTAAGAAGCAGCGTGTTGTCAGACATGAATCACACGTTCTGATGCACTTGACAGAAAGCTCTTCTGACAGGCGTGCATACGGTTACTTCACTATCAGCAGTTTTCTAAAGCTCAAAAAAAAAAATGTATTTCATTTCATTTAATTAACTCACACAGAACATGGAATACCAACCAAAAATGAAACAAATACAAAAATTTTTCAATCAAAAAAATTCTTTCATTTTCTGTCTTGGAATGTGAGAACTGCAGGAGGACAGTGAATGCTGGCAGTGGTCACAGTGCAGTGTATCAATGATTCCTTTTTAAGGTGGTTTTGACCAGATGAAGTACTGAGATTCATTAGGAGACTTGAAATGAATTTTTCTGTCTGTTCAGAGAGGAGAAATTCAATCACTGTTCCAGCAGCTCTCACTTAATTTCTGAGAAGATTTGATCCCATAAATTTTGTTGGTTAGCTGTGAATAATTTCGAAGCCTCATATATTCTGTGCTTTCTCATATAAATAGCCATCTGCCCTGAGTTTCCTCTGAATTGCATTTTAACTATGTTATTCCTGATCTTTCTAATTTATTGAACTAGCATGGAATATATTTATATAAAGTTAGTAATTCAATTACTTCCTTGATGAAAAACATAGCTGCTATAATTTTATTAGGATTTTTAATCAGGGGAAAAAAGAATGACCTTTCTAAATGTTATGGAGCTAGTTTTATTCTTTGGTGTCTTTGTAAGATTACAAATAATTTTGATTTAAGACATAGCAGATTAGCTGCATCCAGGCATCGATGAAGTTGCGGTAAGAAGAGAGAGAGACATTGGGGCCTTGGGACAGCTGGTTAAGGGATCAGGTGCACAAGTAGTGTTCTCTATCCTTCCAGCTGCAGGGAATGATGAAGGAAGAAACAGGAAGACCCAGCAGATCAATACCTGGTTTCAAGCCTGGTGTCATGGGCAGAATTTTGGGCTTTTTGATCACAGGTCAGTCTGTATGACACCACGCCATCTGGCGTCAGATGGGATATGCCTATTTCAAAGCCGGAAAAGGATCTTTGTGCAGGAATTGGCAGGGCTCATTGAAAGAGCTTTAAACTAGATTTGAAGGGAGAAGGGGATAAAGCAAGGCTTGATAGAGATAAGCCTGGGGGCAGCATTCCAGTGTTTGAGGGACAGTGTGCTAGAGAGGTCCTTTGGTCTTCCAAAGGGCAGTGGAGATAGGGGATGGAGGTCCACAAGGCAGCAAAGACACAAGGGTTTGTCCTGGTTTGATGTGAGAGTCTGTTATAGACCACCCAACTGGGATGAAGAGTTGGATGAAATATTGCATAAGCAGCTGGGAGAAGTTTCACGATCTCTAGCCCTTGTTCTCATGGGAGACTTCAACTTAGCAGATGTCTGCTGGAAATACAATACAGCAGAGCGAAAACAATCTAGGTTTCTGTAGCATGTGGAAGATAACTTCCTGACACAGCTGGTGAGCGAGCCAACTAGGGAAGGTGCCCCACTGGACCTGTTGTTTGATAACAGAGAAGGACTTGGGAGTGATGTGATGGTTGGAGGCTGTCTTGGGCACAGCAGTCATGAAATGATAGAGTTTTCGATTCTTGGAGAAGTAACGTATGATCATACACATATGTTGTGGGCTCACTGCTGAATGAAGTGGGTGCCCTGGTGATGGAGGGTGCAGAGAAGGCAGAGTTACTGAATGCAGAGAAGGTAGAGTCACTGAATGCTTTCTTTGCTTCAGTCTTTACTGCTAAGGCCGGCCCTCAGGAATCCTAGACACTGGAGGTAAGAGAAAAAGTCTGGAGAAAGGATGACTTTCCCGTGGTTGAGGAGGATTGGGTTAGAGATAATTTAGGCAAACTTGACACCCACAAATCCATGGGCCTCAACGGGCACAAGCTTGAACATAGGAAGTTCCATCTAAACACAAGGAGGAACTTCTTTACTTTGAGGGTGCCAGAGACCTGGCACAGGCTGCCCAGAGAGGTGGTGGAGTCTCCCACTCGCGACATTCAAAACCTGCCTGGACGCCGTGCTGTGCAACCTGCTGTAGGTGACCCTGCTCGGGCAGGGGGGTTGGATTAGATGATCTCCAGTGGTCTTTTCCAACCCTGACCATTCTGTGACTCTGTGATTCTCTTTGCTTTTGATATGAGAATCATGGCTTCCTCAAAATTATGGGGCATGTGAAGCTGTTCTGGTTTGATGAAAACTCAAGCAAAAATCTTGGGTTATCTTGGCCAAAAAATTGACTGATTGTCCCAGAATTGCTAAAGAATACATGCCAGATTTCATATTTCCAAATTCGTGTTAAATAATTTTGAGAGCTGCTGTATATAAATATATATACACACAAATATAATATGTAAACAGGAGGGCAGCTTAAGAAGAAAACTTTGGCAAGGAGATATCCCAGAGGCTAAAAGAAAGAAACATGACTGTGTATATACAGTAGTGGTCAGGGCATCACTTATGATATGAGCAACAATAAAATTAGGAAATGACAATCAAATATCATAAAATCTGTATCAATTCAATGACTATTTGGCAGGGAAACCCTCTAGGCCACTTTGTCTTGCATACACTGAAAAATCATACTGCTGAAAGCTTGCAAATTAAAAATTTCTCTGAGCAGAGAAAACATACTACAGCAGTCCATCAGATATGGTTTAATTCAGTGCCAAGACTCTTCTATATCCCCACAGGTCATAGAAAAGATGGCAAGGTATGTGCTTGTTTATAGACAGTCACATTCAAAGTGTGTTTGACATCCATTGCAGCTGGCTAAAGTTCTTGAAACAGAAGATTTTTTTGTTGGTGTAGGCAGAAAGCAGTGATTACAGCCAAATATATGAGCAATTCCCTAGAAAAACATGAAGTCTGAGGTATGAATTGCTTCGCACATTGTGAATTCTACTAGAATATAGAGTTCTAGAATATATATCCTTTTAAATATTGTCTTTCAGTGTCTTCAATTTCAGTACTCATTATCCAACAGATATCACACCCAGATCTTAATTATCATAGTGGTTTCATCTGCGTACTGTTGAATTTACATGTCTAAGGATCCATGCTATCAGAATAATTTACCCACATCTGACATCTAAAAATGCACTAAATTATAGCTCTAATATATAGTTACATCACTTTTTCAATTATACTAATTGTTTTTTCAATTAGACTAAGGAGCTTCACATACACACCAACAGCTAGTGATAACTTTTCTGTCAACAGTAAATCTCTTTCCTATCAAGTCTTTAGCTTCTGTGATTTGATAGAGGAGGGATTTGATATCTTACTTAGTCTCGTCAATCTGATCCAAAACAAAAATTCTTATACCCAGGAGTTAGAAGTACCAGCCCTGCTGTACTCCTGTCTGTCTGGATAGGGAGTGTGGACTCCAAGGAAGCTTAAATGTGTTTCTTTAAATTGGCTTTGCTGGACTCTGATGGAGTGTGACTTTTGAAAACTTGAATTAATTCTTTCTTTAAAAGAATAGTTGATGCAAGCGTTCATTAGAAGCCATTTTTTGTGCCATAAATATGGACAGGTTAAACATGCCACATGTATGCATATGCTTTATCACCTAAAATCATCACTATAGCCCCTTTTCTTCCATTAATCTGCAGAGAACACACTCTCATGTCCCAATGTTTGATATTCCGTTAAGGTTCTGCTTAACTCTGCTGCTCTTCATTAAGTCAAATCAAAATATCATGTAAAGAAATAAGAACAAGAATCTTCCATTAAATCAACAAAATGTTGACAGTCTAAAAAGCAGGTGATAACCTGTATTATTTTACATTTCATTTCCCAATATTGATCCCTCCATATCACATATGCAGTACAGCAGAGTTATAAGTAATAGTATCGTGGGTGTGATTTTATAAAACAAGCTGTCCTGAACACGTATTACTCCTCTTCCTTATAAGCCAATGATTTCTTGTATGAAATAATTATATTCCATATGCAACTAGGGCATGTAGTGATAGGATGAGGGGCAATGGCTTTAAACTGGAAGAGGGCAGGTTTAGATTAAATGTTAGGAAGACATTTTTCACTCTGAGGGTGGTGAGGCACTGGAACAGGTTGCCCAGAGAAGCTGTGAATGCCCCATCCCTGGAAGTGTTCAAGGCCAGGCTGGATGGGGCTTTGAGTAGCCTGGTCTAGTGGTGTCTAGAGGTGTCCCTGCCATGGCAGGGGGGTTGGAACAGATGATCTTCAAGGTCCCTTCCAACCTAAACCATTCTATGGTTCTATGATTCTATGAATTCTAGGGAGCTGTTAAGAAAACTTAAAGTAAAATGTCATGCCAAACACAGAGACTTTTTACAAGATAAGTCAAACTTTTGGAAACTGTATTCCATTTCTGCAGTTACTTGCAACATCGGATAAAATGAAATTCACTCCTTTTGCTGCCCTGTTATTTCTATTATAGAAATTATAATTTGAATAGAGTCTCATTTCAATCTCTAGGAAAAAATGAAAATATTCTTTAAGTTAGAACTATGCCAAGTCTACCTTTTTAATGTAATTTTACAGGATTTTTCTATTTTAAAGTCATATTTTAACACTATCAAAAGAGTGACTTCCTAGTTCCCACTGTATTCACAAGACTTGCCCTTCTTCATTGGAGTTCATGTTCAGAAGTCCTGCTGTGAAACTCTAGCTCAGAGATTGATGATTCTTTTAAAATCTGGCAAAGGCAGTTTAATTTAATCCATTTGGACAATGTAGACAACAATATGTGAATTAGAATCCTTGGATCCAAGAATAAAACCAAGGTGTGTAGAGTCACCTTCTACACACAAAACATTTTGAAGCAAATGGTAATCATATAATCTATGGTGTACTCCAGTATCCTTTTTTTTTCTCACACAGATTAAGATTTCTAAGGTCACAAAAACGTAGGCCAAATTTTTATTCCTGTATCTTTGACACATTTTTTTCTCTGTTAACTTGTAATAATATTACTCTATTCAACCAAATTTTTTCAGGAAAATGAAGACTCTCCCAATTCTTTAGGAAAAGTTACGGACAGCTGACTAGGTACAGAAAGAAATCATCCTTCTGGAGATACATAATTGCCTAGTGAATAAAAAAAAAAATCATGAAAAAGATTTATTTTTTGTTGTGGTTTATGTTCCTAAGTTTGACCTTTGGTAGTCCACTTTTGAGAACTGTCAGTTTACATGCAAGGACTACAAAAAGTGTATTGTTCTCTCTAAAAGACAAGAAAAGCTAAACAGAAATATGATCAGTGAGATGTATTTGAAACTGTGCAAGAAGAATAAATCAAGCCGATTTCTCTGTCTGTACATCAGCCAATATAGCTGTGCTGACCTGTGTGTGCCCCATATTTATGCGGAAACGCATATGACAGGTGGATCTCCATTAACTCCATGTTCTGTGAGTGTCTTCAGTACAGTATTTTACTGTTTACTGCAGAACAATTAATTTCCTTTGCACAGGAGGAATACAAAGAATGAAAATATGCGTAGAAAAACAGAAAAGTTATAGATACATTTAAAGTAACAAAGCATAAAATAGTCCTGGAAATTACTACCTTTCAGCTATTGAAAAAGAGAAAGCTATCTAAAAGTGAATGTACACAAACTACGAGCTCTTCCTCTTCTCTTTCTTCCCCAAATACAAAAGACCTTACTCAATATAAAGATATTCCTCTTTTGCGGTCTAATAATCATAGAATCATAGAATAGTTTAGGTTGGAAAGGACCTTGAAGATGATCAAGTTCCAACCTCCCTGCCATAGTAATAATAATCTTATTGAAATAATCTTATTGAAAGGCTTAGATGAGGAAGAAAAACTTTCGTTTTCAGCTGAAGACTTAACTTAAGGCACTTTACAGTATATTAATAATGTTTGGAAGTCTGAACCAGTTTCTAAACTATAGTGACAGGAAAGTGATGAACTGTTCCCATCTTCACCCCTAAAAAAAATGCAGTTAGAACTCATGTATTGAAATATAATTTTATCTTATTTCTTTTCTGTATTTATAGTTTTGATGGTCCCAGACAGCTTTCCTCACTCCAGTCAGTGCAACATCATTGTTCAGTATGCGTGAAATGGCTGTTGGTGAGTAAATGTGTTAGGTACACATTTCCAGTGGAGTTGTTCATAATAGACAGGAGAAAAAACTGACTTGGAAAGCGTGCTTTTGAGACTATGCCATGAAATTAAGATGGCTATCTCTTGCTAATGCTTTTCAGTATATACTGTTAAAGGAAAATGTCTTGGTATTCAGTTTGTTATTTCTCAAGTGTTGCACTGCATAAATGCAGTTTGTTTTGATACACAAAAACTATTATAGGGACAAATGTTTCTGTCGGTTTTTGTCAGAACAGTCTCACTGAATTGGCATATGGTTGGGATTTCACCAAATCTCTGGGACAAGAATACAAGTGCTTAGCTAATATTAATAGCATCACTTTCAACTAGCACAGTTTAACAACTGCAAGAAAAAGTTACTTTTTGCGTAGCTCAGTGATTCTTTTTTTTTTTTTTTCAGTTCTCTGCAGGCGAGATTGTTCATTCTGAATTGCTACCAAAACTTCACAGGGATTTTTAGCGATGTTGACTTAAAGGGAAAAACTAAAATTACCTGAATGCAATACTCTGAACCTACTTTCAGACTCCAGACGACTCAAATACTATAGATAAATAGGTTCATGGATTTAATTAAAATTGTTATAAAGATAAGAGTCAGTAATATAGTTCTCACCTGCTATAACCATATATTGTATATCACCATACACTGCCACCATATAGTCCGCTGAAAGTATTTAGAAATAGTTTTTTCAAGATGGGAATCATCTGTTTTCTATGCTACAACTAAAAATGAAACTGCACATTGATTACAAAAGTAGAACAAAGCAATGGAATCATTTAGCAGACTCCTAAAGTCCTGATCACTTGCACAAAATATAGAGCTAAGTTAAACATTTGGCATTATTTAATAAGTACATGCATCTCAACAGGAAACTCAATATGAAGACAGGTAAAAAGGTTACAAATTGGAGTTGAAAACATGGCTATTCTTAATTATGTTGCTAACAGTTCATGTGATTCTGAAGCCAGGTGTCTCACCGAAGGGCATAGCTCTGTTGAATGACATGGTATGCTGCTGGGTTACATTTCCTGATGTTCTCATCTAAACTATTAAATTCACAAATGCTTGGGGCCCAATCTCGTGGGTTTTATAATGAAGAGAATTGTAGCCCGTGCTCCTTCAACCAAGTAAGGAACATACGAGAATTCTATACAACTAGAATATGAATCAGTATTTATAAAGCATAATGAATCTTCCTCCAGCCTTAAAGACTGGACATGTTTTCACAGTAGTTTTGCTAAAGAAGATATTATGAATGACATTGTTTTGCTGGTTTTTGTTTTTGTTTTTCCTAACCATAGAGGTACCTGAGAATGAAAAGTAAATGAACTGGGAAGAACAAAAGCAGAGAAAACGCTTTATTTTGGCAAACTATGTTCAGAGAAGGTCAAAATTATGTGTGTCTGAAACAGTTCAGGAAAATTTTCATTTCTCACCTCATTGAGACAAACAGGCAATAGCATTCATCAATTGCAGTTTGCACCATGAGGCAGTAGAGCTGTTCTTAAGGTCTCTGATGTAGATGTTCCGATGGTGAAATAGCAGTGTGGGGAAGCTTTTTGTTTTAAAGAGAGAACAATATGTGCAAATCCTTTTTTTTTTGTTTGTTTCTCCATCAAAATTATTTTTCAGGAGAAAGCTAGGATTTTTGTACTAATTTTATTACTACTTATGCATTGTTGTGAGAATAGTCTTCTTTTTCACTAGTAATAATGTATTTCAATAGGAAATGTTGCTGGTTTTCTCCTGGAAGCTGATGTTAATTAGAGTACAATCTCACTCGATCTTTTGCTTCCATGCTGCTATCTGTAGTAGTATATCACCAATAATAGACAACACTTAGTTGTGTGTACCATAATTCACCATTCTAAGAGCTTTACAAGGAGAACAGAGACAGGAAGCATCTGAAATTTTCATGAAGCACTACATCACTCATACCAAAATGCAGTATTTTGGGAATTTGAGTTGTAAAAACGCTTTTTTGTTTTGCTGTTAAATATCCCACAAGGTGTTGGGTTTGGTTTGGTTTGGTTTGGTTTATTTGTACACAAAGGAAAAAAATAAAGCAAGTTTGGTCTCTGATAGGTTTGCCTGGATTATGGTTTATGTGTTGGGTGCAGAGAGTGGGAGTCATGAATAATGTTTTATAAATGGAAAACCTTTGATTTTTACTCCAGTTTGTGTAAAACTCGCTATTCTTTTTGTCCTGGCAGTGATCAAGTTACACAACAGTGAAAGACGTAACTCCATAGGTATCCAGCTTCTTCCAAACTTTTAAATTCTTGGTGGCTTGCCTCATCTCCGCTGTCCTGTTGACAAAAGTTTGAGTAAATATGCTTGTGCAGATCAGAAAGCAAAGCTGTTCATGACACAGTGCACTTTTAAGTCACTAGATCACATTCTAATGAATAAGGTAAAGCAAAGTTTCTTTGTAGTTCCTACAGGTAATGCAATATGGAGCCAGACTGTAAAAGGTCACTGGTTCATTCAGCACTGCCAGGCGCAGGTGTGAGCCCAAGTTTACAGCAATAGATCAGTTTGTTCAGGGAATCACTCAGCAGCAATGTGGCATATTGTGTACATTTAACAGCTAAAGTATCTTTCTGATATTTGGGCAGTTTCTTTTTCCCAGTAATTACAGGGTGATTAGGTATGTTTGTAAATGTATACATGCATTCAGTTCTTGCCTCACTACAGCAGAATCCACTTTCTCCTTTCTTCCATAGCTAAAGGCTGCTTTAAAATTTGGCATAGCTTACTGGTGATGTTAATAAAGTAAATGCCTGGATTTCTTCCTGTGGATTTGCTTGGCAAATTTGTTTGCAGTCCTCTAAATGGCAGTAAAGGTTTCTGCCTTAGATTTCTGAACTGCATCCTCTTACCCAACTTCCATGTCGGTGGCCACTGATTGGCCTGCTCCAAATGATCTGGGTTGTATCTGGGAATGCTTGTCATTCCCTAATGTTCCTTCCACATCTCCACCCCTGTCCAAGGATCCAGGCAACAAGATTCTGGGTTTTATTCAAGTCAAACAGATTATGTACCTGAAATATTAGCTACCCTGCTTACCTGAAGCAATTCAACTTTGTACGATGGTTCAAAACCGGTTAATTCTGTGTTGAAGGAAGCTAACCCCACCAGCCTAACAACGTTAGGAGGAGGTTGCTGTGGGAAACAGAGGTGGCGTGCAGAGATATTCAGCCCTGCTTGATTGTCCTGTTGCTGTTTGATAGTTTTCTGTGCTGAGAAGTAACTTAACAAGCATATGGCGCATCAGCCAGGTTAACTTTTGGGCAGGGCCTGCCAGGGGATTTGCTGGATGCCTGGAATATTTTAGTGATCAAAGGTGAAAATTTCTGAAGCCTTTTTGGAGAATCACAACTAATGGCTTGTGCTTAATCAGTTGGGAACAGGATACAAAGGAGGCAACAGCAGTCATTTTAGAATTTCCTTGTCATTTCCTTGTATTTCCTTAAGCTTTCCTTAAGAAAATAAAACTTTACTTGAAGAGAGACACTCTAAGTCAGATTTTATTTAAAAACATTGTATTCATCCCAAGAGATCACGGGTCATTTGAATAAAATAATGTGGGAAATCCTCTTAGATTTTGAGATTCTTCATGGGTAAATGCCTAGTCATGCTGGATCTTCTCATGTTGTGTCAATGATATAAAATGTATGAAAAGATATTCTGAAAGCTATTGGAAAATAACTGTCATAGAGAGAAATTACCTGCTTGCACCATGATCCATTCTGCATGCTCTTTCTGTGAAGTGAAAAGATATATGAGATTAAACACTAAGCCAGATGTTTAAAGAAGTAGAATTTCCACCCTTTCTTTTCCTGCTTTTTTAGCACTTCTTTCTTCAACCTCCCATCCTGCCTGAATTTAAGTTGACAGAAGAAAAAACCTTAATCACATTATGAGTAAAAACAAACAGACCTGGGTTGGAAAAAGAAGCTTTTTCCTGCCCCCCAAAATTATTTATGGAATGAAAATATAAATTATGATAATTATAATTCGGTGACATGATTTCCCTGCATGGTGTTCTCTTTGTATTATATGTAGCATTATGATAAATAGAAATTTCTCAGGAGTGTTTGGCAAGGACTAAAAGTTAGTACTTGAAAAGAGGGATGCTTTTTCAAAATCCATTTTACCTGTTATGTTCCTGCACCTGTGCACACATACTTCATTTTCCTCTTTAGGTTTAGGACCCTTTTGATGCAATGATACATTTTAATGCTATGATGCTGTTGAGGCAGTACACAAAAATAAAATACATAAATAAAAGTCACTCAAATCCTTCCCTCTTCTTCCACTACGTATCACGTGTCCTGTTGTTTAATAATTTTCCATCACACTATGATCACAGCATTTCCCTAAAGCACCCTTATCTGTTGCACATCTTACCTGTTTTCAGTGTGTGATGAACCTGTATCTGTATTCATCTATATATCTATCTATGGTGCACATGTAGAAAGATAATATGTCTTGATTGTAACTGGGACTTAAATTGGAAATGGATTTCATTGGCAGTGTTAATACAGATGAGGTGCTTGAATTTCAACATTTTCTTTGCAAGGCCACCACAAATGGTGAAATCACCTGCATATTTCACTATGCCGCCTCCTGCTTTATAAGTGGTTAATTCATCATTTCAGTGTCACACGCGCTCCCCTCTGGCACAGTTTCAGGACATTTTATTATTTTTTGATGCCTGTGATGAATTGGAAATGAGAATGTTGTTGACCTTAGGGTTCACTAGCTTCACCTGTTGTATTTGTCAGTTACAAGCCAGCTCTGGAGAAAGATTATAAGGGTGTTTGGAATACCGGGCCCTCTAAAAGGCTGTTCCATTAGTTACGGTCACTTAGATGACAGAATAATGACAGTTCCTTCAATGTTAAGTGTACTTGCGAAATGTCCCAGGGAATCAAAATGCACAGTGTTATATCCACCTTAAAAAAAAAGACAAAAATCACTCTGCACAAGTATTCTGTCAAGGCTTCTAGCACACATCTAGAGGGCTCCAGCAGACAATTAGCCTGCTTCTTGTCTTTCCACATAGCCTGCGCTAAAGAGTGCATCTATTGATTCCAAGAAGGCTACATTTATGGACATAAGTCACGTTACCAGTAGAAAGGGAGACTTTTTATGGGACAATTGCAATGTGTTTGCACCAGTTATTTCTGTTTTAAAATATCAACAATACTACTAAGTACAGTTCTTTTCCAAGGACTGGTAAGATGGCAATAAAACCCCAATTATAATATGATTATTTGTTCTCCAGCTGCTGCTTAGAGATAGATATTCTTATTAAAAAGCAACTGTTTCCTAACAAAGTCTGTAATGAATAGGGCTGCAGACCTTAGAACAGGTGAGTGCTCCTTCCTATTGCTGATGGAAGAAGTGAAATGTAGCTGGACAAGCTTCCACTGAGCTGGTTCAGCAAGAGCACTTGAGTCACAGCACAGAAAACTGAGCATCTGGATGAAAAATCAGAAGGCTAGGACCTATGAATATGAATACGAATGAAGGTTTCTACAGGGCCTTCTTATTTTGAGCAGGGAGTGTGAACAATCCATGGATAAATCGGAAATGCAAATTACACAACTCAAAGTATTTTATTTATTTATTGCCACTGAGCTGAACCTAGCAAACATTAATTAAGTGAAGACAACATGAGTGACCTCAGAGAACGAAAATAGAAAGAGGTCAAGATAGTTTAAGGTAAAGTCAGCCTAAACTGAATTAGACTGAAGGAAAACCATGGATACTGTATTCAGCCTTATGTATCTGGTAATTGAGTGACTTTCAAAATAGGCAAAATAATGTTTCTATAAGACTCAGGAGAATAACTTATTGTGGATCTTCAAGGCATGTAGCAGTCAGATGAAGAACCAGAAACAGTGTTTTCTTGACTTAATTTCTATTCACCTTTTAGCTGGTGTAAAGTGAAAGCTCAAAGATTTTAGCAGCACTGCAATAATGGGAGAGGAGAAGAGACCCCCACCTGGAGTACTGCGTCCAGCTCTGGAGTCCCCAACATAAGAAGAACATGGACCTGCTGGAGCGTGTCCAGAGGAGGGCCACGAGGATGATCCGAGGGCTGGAGCACCTCTTCTATGAGGAGAGGCTGAGAGAGTTGGGGCTGTTCAGCCTGGAGAAGAGAAGGCTCCGGGGTGATCTTATTGCGGCCTTCCAGTACCTCAAGGGGGCCTACAGGAGAGCTGGGGAAGGACTTTTTACTAGGGCATGTAGCGATAGAATGAGAGGCAATAGCTTCAAACTGGAAGAGGGCAGGTTTAGATTANAGGCAATAGCTTTAAACTGGAAGAGGGCAGGTTTAGATTAAACATTAGGAAGAAGTTTTGAGGGTCGTAAGGCACTGGAACAGGTTGCCCCGAGAGGTTGTTGAGGCCCCATCCCTGGAGGTGTTCAAGGCCAGGCTGGACGTGGCCTTGGGCAACCTGGTCTAGTGGGAGGTGTCCCTGTCTATGGCAAGGGGGTTGGAACTCGATGATCTTCAAGGTCCTTTCCAACCTAAACCATTCTATGATTCTATAAACACTGAAAAATCAAAGCATAGATGAGAGAAACTCAGATACCAGATAGTGGTCACAGTTGCACATTACAGTGACAAAGTAGCAAAGAAAACAGTAAGGGAAGACTTGAATGCGGATATAGACTGACAATTTTACAGATGGTAAAGGAATAAAAAAGAGAAAATATCTAGAAAAGAATGGATAAGAAAGGAATTGAATGATAAATTGAAAAATTACCTGCGAACAGAAGCTGAAATTCCAATACCACAGAAAATTTTGGCAAGTGCCCAATTGAACTAGCAATCAGAAGCAATCAACACTTAACAAACTAAAAGGAATGTTTAAAAACATTGGTGAAGATGCTTTAGGATTCATAACTCTGATACTCCAGCAAAACAGATTCTGAATATTGAGTTGAACTCAATTGCACTGATTCAGCAGAAGTCATCTCAAGTATTCTTCTTCCCATTCCAGTTTAAACAGAGACTGTAAACATTGATTTTACAGTTACTATTAAAATAGTAAGTGTGGAAGCGTGTAAACAGCAAAAGAAAGAAAACCTACTCTGTTTCTCTCTATTAAAATACATTGGGTAAAAAGAGAGGATAAATTATGTCTTGCTTTCTGAATTCAGAGGGAAAAAATACACTCCATTGATTTTCACATTCAAGTAACAGCAGTATAGTTTAGAACCTTGTCATGGGAAATGAGTGGGGTGATAAGAATTCAAGATTGTACTTATAGTGATATAAATTTCAAAAACCTTTACTTGCAAGGTACTGTAAGACCAAGTTGCCAAAATTAACATATGAATACATTAAAGTATTGTCAAGTAATTAACACCTACTGTTTAACACCTAGTTACCTATTTAACAGTGACTGGTTGTGTGTACAGGCAAATGCTTGAATGTGTTCCTTGGACTATCAGTCAGGCAGCAGCAATTAGGGGTACAAATGGATGCATGATCAATACAGCTGGTCAGGAAAGATCCATTTCCGCTGCAGAAAATTTCTCACAGAAAAAGTCTGTGAGAAAGGGGGGTATAGCATGGAAAAATTGACTTGAATATTAAAAGATTTTTTAGATTTTAGTTTGGAACTACATCTCAAAAGGGTAAGGGGGGAGAGGTAAGTTGTGAAATAGCAGAGGGTTTACTGTATTTTAACGTGGCTCTTATTTAAATTTCTCAGAAATTTTCTAAAACATTTTCAGTTTAGGATTTCAGACTTCTTTTGCGTTTATTTTTCTGGTTGCTTTTGCTGTTCACTCTGGATACTAGAGATGGGAAATTGTTAAAATTTTGTGCCATTTTACAATTTGCAAGAAGGAACTGTGAACTCTTAGGGGAATTGAAAGTGATAATTCTCAAAAAAGAAATATTTAATTGCAATAAAACAATAACTTCTTAGAGGACTTGTTTTCTTGAAAGAAAACTGTTTAGTTGTAGCAGGCGGCTTTGAAATTGTAGTATTTGGGATGTGTAGAATTTGTGGCTGTATCTTCATATAACATAATAGTCATACTTGTAACAGAGAACGTCTTAAAGATGACAGAAACTACCACAAGAGAGAAAGCCAGCTGTTCTCAATATTGTTTTGGACTTTGTTTCTGGGTTTTGTCATCAAGCATAGTTGCTATAGAGAGATAAATCTGCTCTGACACTTTGGCTGCTGCTTTTGCTCCCTCCATCCCTTTTCCAGGATACAACTGAGGTGCTACGGGACAACAAATTCTGCAAGGCATTGGTGCCCTGGAAGAGCCATTATGATCAGATCGCTATAGGCCTTTCAGCTCCAGCGGACAAACTGTGTTAAAGAGCAGTCTATAGTAAAAATGACAGAATAAAAAGAACTTGAAGGTGTTACAAAAATTATAGATGCAAGGGCCAAGGCAATGCTTGTGACTGCCTGATCCCTGCCAAAACGATTTCTCAAGGCCCATCTGCAGTTAAGGATGGGCCATGTGATCCTGACTCAAGGGGACAGGGTAGGGCTTCCTGCTTTGCTCAGGCACAGAGCCTGTTAGGCAACTTTTCAATGCTGCTAATACATCACAACCAGAGAGCAGAACAAAACAACCCGGGGCAACAGCATAGGCCCAGGAAGCTTGATTGTTACAGCATTCCTTCGGTTTATGTCGTTTTTTGATTTGTGTCATGTCCACAGTTACACTAATTGACAGGCGTAAATGGTTTCCATACTGCTTGCCTATTAAACTAATAGAAGGGTTTTTTTGTGGAATCAAGTCAGTAAGAGCTAGGACTTGGCTAGACTGCATCAGAAAGGTTTCATTAATATCACTTGTTTTGTTTTATATACATTTGGTGTTGGCTGGGAGTTTTGTCTGGATTAGTGCCTCAATTACTAGCCCCAAAGCAATTTGGATTGGTCTGTATCAAGATACAAGTGCAGAAAATTTGCATTTTGGGCTACCTACTGGCAAGATTTCCTACTTTGTAGCCTACAGCTATTGAAATCTCTGCTTCTCTTAGACTCTGAGTCGATTTTAAAAGTGACAATGAAAGTTGCTTTTATAAAGTTTAAAAACGACATAGACCAATTACTACATTTTAGCAGCTGCTTGGGTAATCTAGCTGGTAATAATTATGACATTAAGAGTTGAATATAAGTATTACAACAGCTGTTTTAATAAGAAATTTAGTTAACACTGGCTGGCTCAAATTATTCTGTCTCAAACAGACTCTGAAAAATGTGTGGGAAATGTTTCCAGGGGCTGGAGAATATCTGCTGGGGCAGATTAAGCAATTCTGCCTTTGCTTTGCTGCTTGTGCTGCTGAGTAAGAGCTCATGAATAGTCAGCACTCTCACTTGTTTCAACAAGGGTAAGAAATATATTTCACTGGAGCAGGTAGGACATAGCTCCATGGGCTCTTCCAGAATTCTCGGAGGACATCCCATGGACAGAGGCCCACGTGGCTCATGGTGGCAGTGGAAGGTGAAATACTGAAATACTGCCATGCTGACAATTAAGTACTGACTGCAGTCTTTAACAGCTGAAAGGATCAACTGCAGAGCTGTGTTTTGTTTCTGCTAGAACAAAGTTTCCAGGAAGGCAAAGACGCCTTTAAAGGACAGGAAGAGAAAAGTACAGAAAGAAGTGAAGACTGTAGTTCCTGTGAATGAAGCACAGAAAGAATCGGCACAAATTACTGCTGAAGTTGCTTAACTCCCTGCTCATAGGCGCTCCTTCACAGGGGACGGAGTAGTCCTTGTAAGTGGAACTGTCAATATTAACATACCAGTTCCAGGGAGAAGGGACATGGAGAGAAGCAGGGGCAGGACCATCCCATAATCATCGAGTGACAGAGTGGTGTAATCAGGCAAATCATTCAGAGCAGCCTTGAAGCAGCTCTGAACTGAAATGAGAAGCACGCCAGGTCCTGGACGTCAGTTCAGGTCCTGGCAAATGCAAAGGCTTGCATAAGGTCCTACTTCTCTCACTTTACCTTTCTTTCAATTCAACCTTGCTTTGGAAAACTACAAAATGAGACCATAAGGTCTACCACTTCATAATGGCATAATGAATCACATGATTCTCCTATGCTAAACTTCCACATTTAACACACCATTACAATATTTATAGATAGTTGTCAAGATTTCCTAGTCATAAAAGTAAGCTCATATCACAAGGTATTATTAAACCATTTTTTAGATGCCTAAATCTGGGTCTAGATAGACATCTGACACGCAGACACTAGTGTCTTTATTCACAGAACATTCCAAAAGGCCTTGAAAGTGTTACACAACTGCCCAGCATTTAGCAGCCATGTAGGTGAAACAATGAACTACTGAAATGAATCAGTCACCAGAAACTGTATTTTTTTTTGAGGTTTTTGTAGCTTTTAGTAAATCTAGAATCTCAGTGTGCTTTTCAAAGAAAGACATCACTCATTACCTTGGTGTTGCAGAAAAAGGAACAAATAATGAAAATGGGGAAGGAAACAGTGGGGGATGCATAAGGCGTTTAGAGTGGGATTTCTATACAAGACAGAAAAAATACATGTGTTCATTTGCCATGAGCCTGGGAAGCAAATGCTTTGGATGTAGAGTCCTTCTCCAATTTGGATTCTATAACAATGCTTTAAAATTAATCTGACATGATTTATATAACATCAATGAGCATGTCAGTGACAGGATTTAAAGCACATATTGTATAAGAATTTTGTCCTAAGGTTTGCAGAAACACCTATCTCACATTGACAACTGTATTCATGATGGGCATACAACATCTGCCATTGTATGAACAACTGCCTGTTTCTGCCCATGGGAAACAAAATGTATGTCCATTACGTGTTTAAAAAGATGACACAAACCACTTATAGGTGGATGTTTTAGTAAAATATTTTATTGAAAGTGCAATAACCACTTATATTACCTGTGCATCACTGGATAGGTAAAAGACAAGACAGACAGGCAACTTTCATAGTCACATATGACAGAGATATCCAAGAAACATCCAAGAAATCCGTACTTACAGTCATTTGTATTACTGGTCACTTGAATCTGTGCACATAACTTTTTTAGTATAATTGTGGATGGCTTATAAAATTGAATGCAATTTTCATAGGTAGTCATAAAATAAATGCATGCAATAATAAAAAGAAAATTGAAATCATAGATCTAAGTATGTAATGATTTCTAGAGTTTTTCATTATATTTGTACCCAGCTATTCTCAGTGATACAGGGATAAAGGTAAAGTATTTTGTCAAAGCATGACAGTCAACTTGGTAAGGCTTTTTTTGTGTGTGTGTGTGCGCCATTATTGACATTTCTTTAAAGACTCTTGGAGATTAATTTCAATGTTAAAATGCGGATGGTTTTAAGGGGGCGGTTGGAATCACAGTTTTCAGACGTCTGTCAGCAGCCGAAAAAAGTCCAAGTTTATTATATTTGAAAGATTTTTGAGTGCAGCATTCCCAGTGGAGCTGCACTGATACAAATCTGTCAGTTTAGAGTTTGAGCTACAGTGACAACAGAATCAACAAGCAGCAAGCTGACACTGAGAAAGAAAATACACCTGTTTCACATTGGCTATAATAAACTACTCCAGTTACTCTACAGTTGACTTACTGTTTCCGATTATGGCGATGCCAGCCTCCTGTTCACAAAGGCAGAATGTAACCCCTGGAAAAACATCTGGTAAGAAAAATAGTTTCCAGAGATAGCAGGATAGCTACACTATTGGTAAGAATACACCAGTCCAAATGAACCCCCCGACCTGGTTCAGGGTAGGGAGTGGGGAGCATTCTGTGTGGCTAAAGGCACAGATCTGCTCTCTTTTCTGCAGAAGAATGGAACAGCCTTATAGTGTACATGTCCCTTATAATGATAAAATCACATCAGTCTTGAGCATGTCTTGAGCATAGTCTTGCAGTGTAGAGGGTAAAAACAAATTAATGATTAAAGTACTCTGTAGATTATGCATGTAAATCTAATTCGTGTAACATACACTGACTGACATACAGCAAAGATTCAGTTTGCTAATATGCCATACAATGGCCCTTGAGATTCATCTCCAGTGTTGAGATTTTAACATGATTGGCACATGAGAAATCCTCAGTAAAAGAGATCTTAATAGTGTCAATATTCAGATGGTTCCATTGGCAGAGTAATGTCTGAAAGGAGAGAACAGGAGCAGCACAGCGATGGTAGCTTTATGCCTGTGAAATTTTGGATATATTTAAATCCACTTGAGCTTCTCGCAGAGTGTAGAATAGCCTCAAGCATGTCTCAAGTAAAATGGACTTCAATAATTTTGAAGAGACAATTACAAAATACAGAAATTATGAAGGAATACTGTTCATGTGGCCACTTCCCTTTGTCAGGCCAACACTCATAAATGAAATGAAGAGCCTGGATAGCCAGAAACTCTATTACAGAGTTAATTACCCGATGTAAAGGATATACTCACACGTATCAGACCAAAGTATACTGAGCAGTCTGAGATATCTATTTTTTTAGCTCACAAATGCTACTTTTTGCACAAATCTAGAAGTTTGTATACATAAAATCGCAGAAATTTAAAAAGGTAAGTCATATACAGAGGTCATTAAATATTGTGTCATGTATGTATATATTTATACTGAAATGTAATCTATAATCTATTGGCAATACGCATCTCTGTTAGAGGAAATTCCATTAGTTAGGTGTTTCACTTGGTACATATTTCTTTGCTTTTGAACAAAGAAAATACTGCAACACCTTTTGTAAGAGATGTGTGATTTACTCTCATAGGCTGATATATTTTTGCTAGTATTAAGCAAGTGCAAAGACAATCTATGGTGCTCACATGTGCTTGTCCTGAGAGCCATAGTACTAGAGTTAATGGCCACTGAAATTAAAATATCAATCTGCTGCAGAAACAGTTAACAGCATTTTGAACTACATATTCAGTAAAAACTATTGAATTAAAACTGAAAAAAATGCACTTCTCTCATACCTGAAAATGTACTTCCTTCAAATAATCTACACTGATACATACATGTAAAAAACACTGTGAAGTTACAAAGGAAAGTCCTCAGATATGACTATGTTACAAAGAAAGCCACTTCACTGAAGTTACTTCTTATTCAAAAAGAGTGGTCTGGGGAGGTAGCAGCAATTTCCATCAAAATAAACCAGAAACACATTGTAAATTACTTTTGCACAAAACCCAATTGCTGAACAAATAAGGTTTAGACTAACGTTGCCTTTGGAGGGATTTTACAAATGCAAACACCCTATCAGATGTGCTAAACTTTGACTGACAAAGCTAACTGTGCCATCTATCCTGCCTGGAGACAGCTGCTGCGTAGTTGCATCAGGCTTGTCAGTCTAGGAGTGGATAGAGAGCAAAGGAATATATATGGGATGGTGAACTTAAAAAACATTTTACAGCAGAACAGGGCTTTATGTTGTCTTGCATGAATGGGAATTATGAGTATAATAGTATATGCGTATAATAATAATACTCATTACAGGGGACAATTAAGTAGAGCTATCATCATTATATTGTTAAATGAGCTGTTAATTCAGCCGTATTAAAAGACTTTCCGCAAAAATGTTAACAGAAGCTAATAAAAACCAGCTCCTTGTTGTTAGAAGCCACCCCCTCCAGCTCCCTGAGAGGTAGCAGCACAGGACAAAGGGACCAGCGGGACTTATGGGAACTGTTAGTTGACCTAACAGTCTCAGACTCAACACTAAATTCACAAGTCATTTCCTCATAAAACTACTGAAGTGGTTCATTCTACTTCTCCCTTTGGAAGAATGGTTTAAGGCTTCTACATTTGGCCTCAGTGTAGTCATGGCCAGTTTGTGTCTCTTTGTTCTTCTGTCATTTTTTTCCATCAGTTCAAGTAGCTTCTCTCCCCAACACCTCCCTCCCCCCCCTCAACCACCCCCCCCNCAACACTTTATTAACTCGTCTTTTGAATTTACACAGTGCAATCATATTTCATAGAACCATAGAACAGTCCAGGTTGGAAGGGATCTTGAAAGATCATCTGATCCAACCTTTTGTGGGAAAGGAATCCTGGATGAGGTTATCCAGCACCTTGTCCAATTACATCTTGAAAACCTCCAGTGATGGGGATTCTACCATGTTCTTGGGGAGGTTGTTCCAGTGATTCTTTGTTCTCACTGTAAAAAATGGTAACAGCTCTTAGCAAAATCACATTTTTTACAGTGAGAACAATGAATCACTGGAACAAGTGAAATATATATATAAGAATATATGTATAAGAAATTTCTTTCTTATATCAACATTCCAAATCAGCTTTTTTTTTTCCCAGCTAATTTAGCCAAATATTAAGCCAAGTGTTAGGGCTGAGAAACATATAGGAGGAATACAGGAGATTACCATAGAGGTGTGTGCAGTATGCACGTAGATACCATGTCCAGATGGATAAAATTTACAAGATGGGACCACCATTGCAACTCCACTCTAATGCCATAATACTTTTGCCCTTTCATGGCAGAAGTTTTGCTCTGTTTTTTTTTTGAGGACCAAAGAATCATGAAACAGAACTTACACATGACCCGTAATAGTTAAACTGATATGACTGCTCAGTTATATGCCACTGCTCTCTTAAATGAGAGAAGTCTAAGCCTTTTCCGAGTACCTGGAAGATAGGATGTAGGCTAAAACATTCAGATTTGCATACATTAAGAGACACAGAATTTAAGCAGTACTATCTGCCAATGTATCTCAAAGACATGGTGAGTGTGAAAGTAGGACACAATACATCATATATGCCATTGGGCAAGAGGAGAAGGAAAGTGTTTATAGAATCATAGAATCATAGAATGGTTTAGGTTGGAAAGGACCTTGAAGATCATCGAGTTCCAACCCCCCTGCCAAAGACAGGGACACTTCCCACTAGACCAGGTTGCCCAAGGCCACATCCAGCCTGGCCTTGAACACCTCCAGGGATGGGGCCTCAACAACCTCTCTGGGCAACCTGTTCCAGTGCCTTACCACCCTTAAAGTGAAAAATTTCATAAGAATGATTTCAAGCTGAGACCGGTTCAAGAACTGATTTCATTGGGCTGGCTAGAGAGTGACTCAGCACGTCTCAGAGAAGATTTCCCAGTGGAATATGAGGGTTCCACTGTAGGTCCTGTGTGTGTTGTATGCATGCAGCGGGGGCAGCTATTGGATAATGCTCTTTATTTATTGTGTCTTTAGCATTTTCAGTGCTGAAGGGGTTTAGGACCAGTCAAGTTCATTTCTGTGTTTGGCCAGCTGCTGGCAAACAAAATAGAGAAGTCTGCCCAAGTGTTTTGAGGTACTGACCTGAGTGCAAACTGTTGGAAATTGAGCTTACTCCTGTGCATTGTCAGGGTAATGATTACTTTTTGTAATTTTAAAAAAGCAATATATGCCATACACACACATACTCATATTACAGATATATAGATTTAATTAGGAGTGTTCCATAAATTTTACCTGGGAAGGATGTTGCTATTAACTCCCTGAGCTCACTCATTTTTTTTTGCTGTTTGGGTTGACTTATCTTAATTTCATTTCCAAGTTTTCCTTCTGGTGAAGCATTTATTTATGTGTGCTTTTTCTCAGTCTCAGTCTGCTTTATAAATACTGTTCATTGTTTGAAAGTAAGGTCATACAGGTTTCCTCCCAATAGTACTACGAAGAGAGCTCTTTGATCATTGGAAAAGAAAAATATTTGCTTCTAATAACCAGCTGAGGACCACCCACATATTATATGGATTGATGATATTTTTAATGAACACATAGTAAATTTTAGATCTGTACAGTTAAATGTGCCTGCAAAGTCTTCTGTGCAGTTGTATTAAAAGGTCTTCATATAATCAATTCTTCCATCCCTTCTTTAAGGAACATCCAGCCCCAAACATTCTGAGACTAAAAATAAAACATGAGCAACATCTGCATTTTTATTCTTTATTAGATCAGGAAAGAAAATGAGGGGAAATAAAAGAAATGGGGAGAAGAGAACCAGACAGCAAAAACTCCTGTGAAAAATTCCATCATCTCCACATATTTAATACCACTGGACTGACTTAGTATTTCTTGCTTCAGTGCTTTCAGCTCTGTGGTCTGCTTGCTAACATAAGCATCACTCCATTTATAATAGACATTGAACCCAATTGCCTGGTATGGATCTCAGACTGCACTTTTGTATAAACAAACATCACAACAAATGTGAGTCAGGGATAAGATATTGGAAGAAAAAATGCAATGTAGTTTGCATTTCAATTTAAGATTAAATTTATACAGTACAAAAATGTATGAACAGGAAAACCCACCCTATTATAAACTACCTACAGATAGGTAGGCTTATCTGGGATACTAGCTGTAAGAAACATAAGAGCTAGTTGTAAATTTTGTTTAAAAACCGCATATACTGATATAAACTGTATAGCTGATAACACAGTATTCCTTTGCATGGGACCTTTATAATTTATGATGAATGGGAGCTTTTGTCACTTTATTTGGGAAGAAACAATTCACATCAGTATTTTACATTCTTCTTCCATTATACACCACTTCTAGCAATACTGGGTGGTTCCAGGCATGGTATGGGCACTTCACAAACACACAAGAAAGAACGTACACATTTTTGTGGAAGAACCTCCTTTTAGGCTGATTAACATAACTTTGTCTATAGTTACGTAGTTTCCAAAGTAAATCCTGATTGACGACATAATAACAGCTTTCATAGCACTAGAATTTAAAAATCTTCAGGAAACAGATATTAAGTGGGTGGTGGATTTAACTACAACTGTAAAGATCTAACTATTAATCTGGTGCAAAGTGAAAGAGAATTCTGTAGGGATTAAAAGACATGTTATTCCAACTTTGTTCTTCTCTCTGTATTATTTTATTTTGGATGTGTCAGGTCTGCAGACCCATTTGCTGTTTCTCAATCTCTGGTTTAAACTGAGATGCTCCTGGAGGCAAAAAAATCAGCAAAGTCATAAAGATTTTTTCCTTTAAATCTTACAAGCACTTCCTTTTTTTTTCCTAAATGTTCTAAGACATTCACCTCCATATAGAATTTTCCTCTACCTCTTTCCTATTCCCATTCTTAAATTTTTCAAATCTTTCAAAAAGGCATATTTTTCAATTATTGCTTTTAAGGTAAGAAGTCTGGAAGTTGCTACTGTTAAAAAAATGTGTTCCCTAACCCTCTTTTTTTCACTTGCCAGCACCCACATTATAGTCTTGAGTGCTTTATTCCAGTGATTTAAGTAATGCAGCTTCAGCCACTTCACCCTATTTAAAACTCTACCAGAAAACCCTACTAAGAATGGGTTTGTGATTTTTCGTCTCAACTTTTTTCTCTTTGTTCATTTTCATCCTCTTCATGTTATATCAGTTAACTTTCATGTTCTTGCCAAATCTTTTCACTCCTCTAAGTGCTCTTAATACTACTCTTAAAATACTCTCTACCACCACTTTCAGTAGCCAGCTATACAATTGACATCTAGTTTTCAATGCTTCATTAAAGTAAAGCCTGTCAGTCCCACAAGACATCATTATTGTTATTTTTGACTCTGTCCTAATCTGTGTGCCTCATTGAGAGTCGTAAAGCTGCCTTTAGGAGTTGTCCGGCAATATTGTGTTCTGAAGAAGGGATAACTTGTCTTGTGTTGGTGAGTAAATACTAAAACTGTTACTGCTCCAGTAGCTTGTACTTCAAAATTGTGTGTCTTCCACTTCTAGTATTGCTTCTTTTGGTATTATCAGAAGGCAGTTCTCTTTGTTTTCTTTATGTAACTTCATGTAGCCTTCTTATTCCCCATTCACTTATAACTCCTCTAGAACCTTCAACAACACCAGCTTTATGTGTTAAATGAGTTTTAACTGACATCTTAGCATTTCCCACAGAAGAATAGACTGGAATTGCAGCTAGTTACCATGGAAAGGCTTAGAAGATGATATAGAGCCCCTACTTCTATTGAAGGGACACATAAGTGAGTGGAAGAAAGCAGAATTCTTCCTCACAGCGTGAGAGGTGGCATGACTCTTCTAGGGAACATACACATTTATTTCCTTCCCAAAGCAGTGAAATAATGCAGAAGATGGTGATGTGTTGTGCACCACCACATTTGTTTTTCCAGCTACCTGTCATGCTCAGGTGCAACAATAATTTCCTTTACACAGAGTAGATTATGACATCACACTGTAGACTAGAGAGTCATTTGGGAGTGTGGAAAGTTAACCCGTTATGTGTTGAAAATAGAACTGTTGATAGTAGTCTATTTTCAAAAACCATCCTGTTTTGTATCTACACAAAGAGAAAAGCTACTAAAATTATCCAACAGCATCTTTTCTAGCTTCTATCTTCGTGTGATAAAGNGCTGCTCTCCAGCCATTCCCCGCCCAACCTGTAATTGTGCTTGGGATTGCCCCGACCCAGATGTAAGACCTTGCACTTGGAAGATGATATAGATGATATAGAGCCCCTACTTCTATTGAAGGGACACATAAGTGAGTGGAAGAAAGCAGAATTCTTCCTCACAGCGTGAGAGGTGGCATGACTCTTCTAGGGAACATACACATTTATTTCCTTCCCAAAGCAGTGAAATAATGCAGAAGATGGTGATGTGTTGTGCACCACCACATTTGTTTTTCCAGCTACCTGTCATGCTCAGGTGCAACAATAATTTCCTTTACACAGAGTAGATTATGACATCACACTGTAGACTAGAGAGTCATTTGGGAGTGTGGAAAGTTAACCCGTTATGTGTTGAAAATAGAACTGTTGATAGTAGTCTATTTTCAAAAAACATCCTGTTTTGTATCTACACAAAGAGAAAAGCTACTAAAATTATCCAACAGCATCTTTTCTAGCTTCTATCTTCGTGTGATAAAGCCTTATTTTTTCCAAGTAAGAATTTTATAGTAAAATATTCAGAAAATTTTCTACACAGTGGAGAAGTTGAACAATTCATGCCAGGTATGTATCAGAAACAGAAATCACACAGAAGTTTTTCGGTTTTACTTGGCACTGTTGTTATTTAATACAATAGTATATATCTCAGCTTCAAAGAATTGGATGCCAGTATGCTTTGTAATTACAGTGAAACATACCCACCTTGACATTAGCGTTTAAAATAACTTCCACTCACCCTTTTCAAATTCAACTCATTTGAGGAATGATTTGAGCAGGTGGATTTGATTTTGTGGTTCATGTAGTAATGCAAGATAACATTCTGAAGCTGTGGGTATTCATTATCACAGACTTTTCTGCACAACGGTGCAATATAAGAAACAATATAATGGGTTCAGAATAGCCTGTTCTTTCCTCAGTTGAGGAACCTGACTGAGAATATATTTCCCACCTCACCCATTAGAATAAATTTTGAAAATATTTTTCTTTTTTTGTAGCTATTAGTGCCCACCACAGCTCAGTACTGATTGGAAGGAAAAGCCATGATACGCATGAATTAGCCACTGCTTGAATAATGCACTGCTCTGCCTAGTCTCAAGGAAAATAAAAAGGGAATATGTGAATTTGGAATTTGGTGGGTATCTTTTGATTGCTACTTAATATATACAGGGGAAGGTTTTGATAACATGTGTTCTTGCATTATTCCTGCCCTAACTGGATAGTTAATAAAGTGCATCATACCAACTGGAAGCACAGCAGCCTATACAATTTTATCATAGAATCAGAGAATGGTTTGGGTTGGAAGGGACCTTAAAGATCATCTAGTTCCAACCCCCCTGTCATGGGCACGGACACCTTCCACTAGACCAGGTTGCTCAACACCCCGTCCAACACTTCCAGGGATGGGGCATCCACATTTTTGTCTGGAAATGTTTTGAAGTGACTAGCAATTAATATTAGTAGTTAAACAAACAGTTATTTATTTGTACAACAGTTTAAGAGGGAGTCAAAAAACACTGTTTCACCCTCCCTTATGTGAAACAAAATGTTTCTTATTCTCTACCAGTATGGCGAAAAACATCTGAATATTATTCTTCTGGCTCTTTGTGTTTTCAAGTTTATTTTAATTTAACATTAATGCATCTCTTTGTCACTCATTATAGGCAGTATTATAGTCATACCTATATGTGACCTGTGGGTATGAAGCTCAGTTGTTAGGAAAGGTATGTTGTAGGTAGCATAGAAGAATGTTCTTCAGCAAGGATGATTTGATTTGGAAATTCATGTAACTATGATAAAGAAAGTCAAGGGGTTTGGTTCCCATACAGTAGTGTGGGTAGCTACAAACAGAACTCTACACCAATATGATTCCTTGCACTGCAGAATAATTTACATTCGAGTAAGGAGTTAATACAATCTTACCTGAAGGCATTGGAAGGCCTTAAGACCGCCAGTGAAGCCTGCCAGTGAACAGCAGCACAACCTTTCCTCTTCCCAGTCTATGGTGCTTTTAAGTGTAGGTGTATATTGATGCAGCAGTCTGAGAGAGCTGGAGGCTATGCATGTCTGACGCTGCTGTAAATACCTTCTTGGCAGTGTTCCTGGTGTTTATACAGGTCCTGTATGCATCTAGGCTCAAGTGTCTCAAAAGGCTTGATTCTTAGACGCTACCTCAAGTGGTTTTATGATAATAAAGCAACACAGAGCAACCAGTCAGCTGTGTTAAAGGGATAGTTGAGGAATCCTTCCTCTTTAACCCTGGGAAAACCCTTGGGTGGAGCTCTGCGCTATCTGAATTTATGTTCACTTAATATGAGTGGAGATTGTCAGGGTTTAGACTGTATGGGATGTTGTGAATGACACTCTGTTAGCTCATTCGCTATTGGCACCTGCTGTCTGCAAGCAGTACAGCTTCATCCAATTTCGCATTTACAATCTGACCTAGGAATACAGTTTTATCCACTTAATGTGCATGAGGAGCATGCCCATAAGGCAGCACACAGTAGCTGATGTACAGCAAATTTCCACAATAGCTTGTTATATGTGAATGCCCCAGTAAGGATGCATCATGAGATGCAAGAAATATTAGCCTAGGAATGCTGTATTTTGTGGGCAGACCTAAGCAGCTCCTGTTCATGCTCCAAGTTAGAGAATCTCACCATCATCTTTGGCAGGAACTTGAGCTGGCCAGAACTGTGAGGTCAAATGTAACATGGCTTCTGCACAGTACAATGCTATCTAATGCTCTGTGGCTTCCCCTGAAGCCCCCAGAACTTCCCACCATGAGTTTGAGAAACAAAGTGCAGAAGAAAATGTGACTCCACCTCTTCTTCAACTTTATACATACTATGCCGTAAAACACAGATTGGGGGAAAAGCTGGTCAGTCATTTCTGATTAATAGCAGAATGCTTTGAACTATATTCCACTGGGTCGAAAAAAAAATGCACAGGTTATTTTTGCAGTAGGGTAATGTTATGGTTTGAGAGTCCCATAACAATTTGTTGTCATTTAGACAATCATGCTATCACCCGATGACCCCTCCCCACCTGGGAAAGGGAATCGGGAAGAACAAGGAAACCCGGGAGCGGAGCNATATCAGTAGGAAGCTGTGCACTCCCAGCAGTGGACAGCAAATGTCGGACACTGCGAGCACTACGGCTTCAGGAGGAAGGGAAGGCCTCAGGGGTCCGGCACCAGGGCACGAAGTTCTCAGGATGGCAGCCATCAAGGGAGAGAGAGAACTTCGCAGCAAACTTTCTAATTTATAGTGAATGTGACGTTGATGGTATGAAATAATCCTGTTGGCCAGTGTGGGTCAAGTGCCCGGGTCTCGCTCCTCCTCATCTCTGCACCTGGAAAGCTCGAAAACACTGAGACCTTGAGACCCACACACCATAGCTGACTGTAAAGTAAATATTTTCACAAATTCAGACACTAGAGTCTTCTAAAAGTGCAGTTTTCCCAAGTATTAGAAGAGAAATTAGTCCTGTGTCGCTCAAACCAGGACAGGTAACTATCTGGTCTAACTTTGAAGCTTTAAATTTGTCATTAATTTAGTCATGCATGTGGACTGTGATTCTGACAGACATTCTCTGCTAAGAATTTCTGATGTGAGAAAAAATGTAATACTTACAGCTACTGCGATAGGGTATATTTTCTGAGTAACAGTGCCTTTCTGTGCTAAAGACCATTACAACTTGCAATGTGTCGCAGGCAACTTTTGGCAAACTTTGTATCATGTAGGGACATTCAGTCAGAAACAAAGGCAAGTGTTAGTAGCTGAACCCTCCCTACAACATCTGTATTTTCCTGATTCTTTTTTCCTACAGGGATATTAGCACATCTAAGTTCTTTCTGCTACATCTAAGGTAATCTTAATATGAAATGGGGGAGCCTGGCCTGTAACTCTTTCTTTTTCAGAAATAGCTTCCACATTTCATCTCAAACTGTGAGAAATATTGCAAAGATATAGATGCATCTTAGTCTACAAATAAATTTTCATTGATAGAGAAGGTGACACCAAAGTGGTCAATAGATTGGCATCTACAAGTCATTTTTATATAAATAATTTAACAATAAAGTTTGTGTATAATAAATTTTCATGTAAAAGTGTTTATTCTCTTTTCCTCTTTTCTGGTGGTTCTGTAAACATGCTCTTCAAAGATATTTTTGTGACCTGAGCTTCAAATTATCTTCAACAAACACACTTTTTTTCAGCAAAAACTTCCCTTCAATTGTATGATGCTATGCAAAGTTTTCAACAAGAATCATGCACTAGCTAGTTTAAAACTGGTTATGGCTTAGATAGAAAGGTTCATGGAAAGAATGAGTATGTGGAAGGCATGCATCTATCCATCAAAAGGCACCTGCAATGTTCTGTCTTGCAGTTAAGGACTTGACATAGTCTGCTCAAATCAACAGCTATATTTTGTATTTATATTGTTTAGAAAAAGAGAGTGCAAAGGACAAATACTTGTGTAACTGTAAGCCATATTTTCAGATGTGGTCTACAAAATGTAAGCAAAAGTTATTTGTCCGTCTGAAACTAGATCTACCAAAGAAACTTTCAGTAGAAGAAAAAAACTATGAGACAATATTCCATAATATGGCACAGAATAAAATAATTGTAAACCTGCCAAATTACTAACAGCAATGCTGTGGTGTTGTTACCTGTTTCTTTAATGAAAAAAAAATTAAACTTTTTCCCCTTTTTTTTTTCATTTGGTGACTTCTAAATGAATGTTGTGAATTCCCATGACCAGCTACTTTTAGCATAACATACTCCTGATGTTTTTTACCGGGATCCGTCACTGAATGTGAAATAATACTAGTAAGTATTAGTTTATTTGTGCAGTTTGTCAGCATGTGGTTACACATTTGATATCATGATAAGGGTTCTCCTCCCCCATAGAATCATAGAAACATAGAATGGTTTAGGTTGGAACGGACCTTAAAGATCATCTAGTTCCAAACCTCCTGGCATGGGGGCATTGGAACATGGCTCTGTGGCTGGTGTCACTGCCACAATTTTGAGGGTTTTGATAATGGGATGGCCTACACGGCACCAGACTTGCTTGATGGGATTCATCTTTCACAAAGGGGAAAGAGGGTCTTTGCTCATGAGGTAGCTCATTGAGTGAGCTTTAAACGAGACTTGATGGGGCGTGGAGGGGTGGGGTGGGTATTATCAGGCTTGTCCGCGACAAGCCAAGGGATGACACACCAAGGTTAGAGGGATGGGGTACCGGTGAGGGCCCTCAGCCTGTTGCTCCGAGATGTGCTGCAAACATTGCCGCACACTCAAAGTCTTATGGAGATGAGCCAGGGGCTCCTGAGGAAATAGGAGTCAACAGGGAAACACAGATAAAACACCTTAAAGGAATGTCACCTGGAGAGCAGCACAAAGGAATTGCAGCCAGTAAGTCAGATACTGTCCTGCATGACATCTTGGTCTCTAAACTGGAGAGACACAGATTTGACCAATGGACCACTCGGTGGATAAGGAACTGGCTGGACAGTCATACTCAAAGAGTTGTGGCCAACAGCTTGACGTCCAAGTGGAAACCAGTGATGAGTGGCATACTTCAGGGGTTGGTACTGGGGCCTGTACTGTTCAACATCTTTGTCGGAGACATGGACAATTGAGTGCAACTTCAGCAAGTTTGCTGATAACTCCAAGCTGTGTGGTGAGGTAGACACGCTGGAGGGGAGGGATGACATCCAGAGGGACCTAGACAGGCTTGAGAGGTGGCCCTATGTCAACTTCATGAAGCTCAACCAGGCCAAGTGCAAGGTCCTACATCTGGGTGGGGGCAATCTCAAGCACAAACACAGGCTAGGTAGAGAATGGATTGAGAGCAGTGCTGAGGAGAAGGACCTTGGGGTGTTGGTTGTTGAGAAACTCAACACGAGCCAGCAGTGTGCGCTGGTATCCCAGAAAGCCAGCCATACCCTGAGCTGCATCAAAAGAAGTGTGGCCAGCAGGTCAAGGGGGGTGATCCTGCATCTCTCTCCACCCTGATGAGACCCAGCTTGGAGTTCTGTGTCCAGCTCTGGAGCCCTCAGTATAAGAAGGACAGGGACCTGTTGGAGCAAGTCCAGAGGAGGGCCACGAAGATAGTCAGAGGGCTGGAGCATCTCTCCTAGGAGGACAGGCTGAGAGATTTGGGGTCATTCAGCCTGGAGAAGAGTATGCTCCTTAAAGCAGCCTTTCAGTACCTAAAACAGGCCTACAAGGAAGCTGGAGAGAGACTTTTTACAAGGGCATGTAGTGATAGGATGAAGGGTAATGGTTTTAAACTGGAAAAGGGTAGATTTAGATTTGATATTAGGAAAAAAAATTCACTCTGTGGGTGGTGAGGCACTGGAACAAATTGCCCAGAGAAGTTGTGGATGCCCCATCCCTGGAAGTGTTCAAGGCCAGGCTGGATGGGGCTTTGAGTACACTGGTCTAGTGGCAGGTGTCCCTGCCCATGGCAGGGGGGTTGGAACTCGATGATCTTTAAGGTCCCTTCCAACCTAAACTATTCTATGATTCTGTCATATTGATAGGAAAGTAAATATAAAATTCCTAGTTAATGGATCTTAATCAAATATAAATTCCTATCAGTATTTTCCTACCTTGTTATTAATATAAAAACTGTTGCTATCAATATAATCCTACTTTCTTATACAAATCCACTTTGTTTATTAGTTATACCAATGTCTGATGCAGAATTGATCATTCAGACATTTGCTGTCATGATAAGACTACTCAACATCGAACATCTCACTCAGATAAAGTAGGAAATATCAAACACATAGTATTATGGGAGTATTTTGGCACCATGTTGCATAGAGTTTAAAGATGCTTTTTTTTATTATTATTTTTTTGAAATCAAAAGATGGGTTTGATTTTTTTCTAGGTGATCTTTTAGTCTACCAGCACAGAAAATGTGAAGATCTACATCAATGTTATGTCATGCCCTTTTCAGAACATCTGGTACTGCTAGCAATATTTTGCTGTTTTGTGGGTTTTTTTTTCCCAATTCCACTAAGACATTAAAAGTTGCTCCTGTTTACACCGGCCCACAGTATATATTGGTGTCCTGTGTGTTTCTAAGTTTGGTGTTAAGAGCATACTTGGACTCCATTGACTTAGTCAATGTAAAAATGCATACAATTACTTCTCAAGGTGTGTCTTAGAATTGTAACAGTAAAGGTCCTAGTGGCATGCTATTTAACATCCCGTATTCTATGCCTAGAATCAGGTCTCACAGAATGGTGATATTCTTATTCTTACATTCAGCAAAGCAAAACTGAAACAACAAGAAGATGCAATGAGAGTTATCATTTTAGAATGCCTCTTGTGATAGACATAGAGCTGAAAAAACATTTAAATCACCAGTTGCAGCCATTTTGTTTCAAGGACAGTTGAAATAGAAATATTTGGGGCAACTTTTTAAGATTCACTGGTGAAACAGATTTCATACCATCCATAAGTTGAGCTATGCCAAACCTGTTGGAGTCATTGCTTAACTTACCAAGTGATTTTAAGTCCTTCATTATCAGGACTGGAATGAATAGCTCCTTTTAGGTCTGAGCTGTAAGTGAATGTGTACAACAGAGAAGAATTACACAAAAGATTCCAACAGATTTTTGAACTCACTTGCATAGCAAAGAAGACAAAAGGGACTATGGTGATATTATCAAAGCAAACTCACTTCTAACACCCACTGAAAAAAAACCAGGCACCTAATTTTAGAAAATTTTATTTTAAATCCTACAAGCACCTGGCCCTATTGACGCAATCCAGGTGGAAAGCAGTAGTAGAATCTCATAATTTACCTGTTAAGCACTTAAATGAGGCTTTGGTGATTTTTTTAAGTGGAAGCTGGGATAAAAGCTAATGGAGAAACTGGAAAACCTGAACAAATGGTAGAAGGAGTTCAAGTGCTGCACTATTCATAGTAGAAAGCAGTGACCTTGAGGTTGTGATTTTGCACAGGTGCTTTGGCCAAAATGTCTATTGCCTATTAGGCAACTTGGATCTGAAAACAATGAGGGATTACGTACTTCACAAAAACTTCTGCTGTTCTTTCAAATGAGCACATGCCTATGTGTTACTGATACCTAATCAGTAATACACTGAAAAACATTTGTCCTTCTTCACTTCCTCTCAGTTCAGTAATACTAACAGGCTTAATGAAGCACTTCCGCTTCCATAGTATCTCAGATTCCTAATGACTTTCTCATTGAAGTGCTAACTAGGTTATGGTCTGCTTATTGACTTAGCAGATAAGATTGGTTGTGTTCATTTTGGTTGCAGACACAGATTATATTATCTGCAAATACAGGCCACAGAATTCAATATCCACAAAGAGAAGAATACGCCATCTGCAGAGAAAATATATTTAAGGGTAATGATGAGGGTGATTTTGTCTCTTAAGCAATGAGGCTGATTCTAGTTTCTGTCTATGGTCATTGCAAACCATCTGATATGTTGCCATAGTTGACTGTCACAGCTTAGGAAATATTGTGGTTGAGTACTGAGGAATTGCTTTGGGGTAGGAGAGAAGTGGCAGGATTCTGTGAGAAAGCTTGCACAGCAGTTGCCTGCACTGTCTTTGCAAGTGTATGCAAGCATCTATTACCATAATTACAAGAACTGGAACTCATGAATCAAGTAATATTTTATCAAGGTAATGATGCCTTCAGTTGCAGATCTATTCACCTCCCTTTTTTCAAAAGATAAACGAATTACAGACAAAGCAATTTCTTTGCTTGTTTGTTTTATATGAGCTAAACATGTTTAGTAGCAGGCCAAATGCTGCAGCGTGGTGACAACATGTTATGTCAAAGGGGGCCACAGATGCAAAGATGCCACTGGAGAAGCTGCTTATGTGTTGCCCAGAATTTGCTACAGAATAAGGTATGGGGTGCTCAGCCTTGCTCGGGACTAGCCACAACATACCTGATAGTCCTTCTCCCTGGGTTTTGGGGTTTTTTTCGGTCAAGTCTTTTCTTTTTCACCATCATAAGGCAACATAATGAAAGATAAAACCAAATTAACAAATACTTCAATGACTGCAAGGGAAGGAAGGATATTTTAATTTTTTGGGTGGTAGTGGGGCATTTAAGGAGATCTTCTTGGCAGGTTTTGTTTTCCTCCGGGTTGTTTTTCTTAACTACTCAATATGGAAAGAGGACAAGCAGCTCAGTGTTTTCACATGTATTCCAATGAAGAGCAAGAACTATTTCCAAAGAAACACAGTCATGGTAATGTTCTAAGATTACTCCCATCCATCTTTTAACGTTTTCTCAGGCTGTTCAGATAATTCATAACTGACCTCCACCCTCCTCCCTCCCCTCCCCCAAAGCTTAAATGAATCACAAAACCCAGAATTTACTGAATCATTATAGTAAGGAACTATTCTGACACGAGTCAAGATCACAACAGAATTTTTAGGAGCCAGAAAAAGGCAAAAGCTCCAGAAGAGACAGCAATGAACAAACAGGAGAAACACAATAATATCTAACTGGTAAACATGGAGGTAAACCAGAGGGTTTCTACCTCTGAATGAGGAGAGAGCTTGACAGAAGACATTAAATACAAAGCAAAAAAGGAGGTGAAAGTACACGGGCCTTTTATGATCCCAGAAGTCACCTCTTACCGTATCACAAGGCAAAGCAATAGGCACAAGTACAAGAAATTATTTCTGTGGCCTGGTTCCCAGCTGTTAGACTCAAATGACAGGTTTAGGAATAGAGTAGTTTTCCTGGGAAAAAAAAAAAAAAGAAATTAAAAACTGCCAGCTAATTTGAAGGATGGCAGCATTGTTCTTCCTGTTGGTGTTAGACAGTAGAGTTGACTCATTCCTTTTCTTGAGCAGGAAATTAAAGATATTCTTAAATTTTATGTTGAGTGGTTATAGCACATGTTCTGGTACGCTAATGCCTGTGTACATTGTGTAGAACTTATGTAAGACTCTGTAGATCTTCACTCTTTGGTCCTGATGTTGGATGAATTTTCACTATGACCTATTCTGCTGAGATGTCCTCCCAACTACAGCTGAACACTTATGATGGAGTTCAGCAGCAGAGAGCGTTACTCTTGGTCAATTGCACCGGAGTGGGAATTGGTGAATCATAGCAGAATTCATTCTGTCTCATCACTCTCATCCCTTATTCCTCACAGATATGTTTATGCTTGTTACATAACTTCTGCATAATTATTTTGCTGTGTTTAGTAGTGATGCTGAGACATCCAAAATGAATTATTGAAGAGAAAGGTAAAGATAAGCACTGGTCACAAGTGAAGTGGTCTGAATGGACAAATGCATTTTGTAAAACATCAGTTTAGAAGTGACCACTGATCCCACAAAAGTATAAACTAGATTATTTAGCAACAACATTGAACTAGGAGAGGCCAGAGGGTTCAGATCTTGGAGACTTCAGTGACAGAAAGTCACTGGACTGTACACCCATCCATTTAATTTCAATTGCTGAAAGAATTCTTCTATAAATACTGAACCTGCTTCTTGAACATATCTAAAAGAGGAAAAAAAAAGAGATTAATACCTATCAGCTTGGATTTGTCAAGAAAAAAGTGATCTTGAAAGAATCTAATTTTGTTCTGTGCTATTACAGCAGAACTTATGGATAGGGTTGAAACAGCAAATCAAATATATTCTGACATACAAAAAGGATTTGACAGTCTTGCATGCCTTTCTCATAAGTAAAATAAACACCACTGTCTATATAAAATTATTATATTGTTCATAAACTGTATCTAGACCAGTATTCATTTTTCAGTGGTTATTCAAATAGAAAAAATATATATTGAGCTGGTTCTGCTAGAATCTATCTCCTTTTTATTTGGATGGAAGACATAGTGAGTGCATTTATGAAATTTGCTGTTAAACTAAAAGGAGTGGGGTTTCAAGATCATTAAAGAACAAGATTCAATTTCAAAGGAATGTTAACAATTTGATAAAAATAGCCCAAAACATAGGATGAAATCCAATAAAGAAAAGTACAGAAATGTACAAACACCTCATGGTTTCTAATTTAGAGTTGGTCAGAACTTAGGGCAATCAGCTACATGAAGAGGATTCTGAATTTGCAACAGCAAGACTACTATGTGGCCTCTATCACCAAGAACAAAAATTCATGACAAGTGTCTGAAAAACTCCACTCTCCGGAGCCTGACCCTAAATACCAGGCTATCCTCATTGTTGTTTTTAAAATTAATTCTATGTGGAATGGGCAAATAAAGTTCAGGTGCAGATTGGGTGTGAGTGTCAGGCAGCCATTTTTTGCCTTAAATTTTACTATAGATGAATGGAACATATACTTAGCTGTATTTCTTTGGCAGAACAGTGGTTTGCAGATACTGTTTTAATAAATTAGCTGTATAATATACATACAAAGTATTCTCAAATGGTAGACAGGAGAATATGCCTTCAGTGAAGGAAGGACTTAAATAGAGTTACTTTATGCCATTCGGAAAAAAACAAGTCTCACTTTTGACTTGTGCACCCAATGGTCAAATTTAGTACTTCTGTCTTTATTTTGCCCCAGCCATGCAAACTGTTGGCCTCTTTCCCTACTTTTTCTACCAAGAAAGTTCCTGCAGGGCAATTTCTTTTTAGAACAGATGAGTGATGTGACTCTGAGTCTTAATGAAACAGCACGAAGTCAATCTCCTCTTTCAGGGATTTCAGTAGAATATCTTGTTTCTGGAGAGCTAACCTCCCTCTAAAAGTAGTTCAAAGTAAAAAATGAAAATAAAGAAGAAAATGCATCAGCTTCCCCAAACTGAACTGCTATGACAAAACTAAAGGCAAGTTTATGTTTTCTAGTGTTTGCGGTCTAAGCAAATAATCTGGTACAATAAAATTACCTTCTGCAGTATCACATACAATGTGTGTGCTTTTTTTTGTGGGCATGTCTTTGTGTATGTTGGACAGTTATCTTGTCTTTTGTAAAGCAGAACTATGCAACCGACTACAATGGTTTTGTTTCCTTCAACTATTTTACAACACCTGAAGGTCTTTTCTATTAATAACAAATACAAAAGAGTGAAGAAACAATAGACAACCGTTATTAGTTAAATGAATCAAGAGAGCTCTCACTGCATTTAGAAACTGTTCAATCAATCTCATGACAACTCAGGAAAAATATCTGTTACATAAAGTACAGTAACAGTTGTATTAATGTCTAAATTAGCGTTGAGGATAGGATCTCTGTTTCGCAACAGTTTGTAGTTTCCATATTCTGTTTTTCATACCTATACCAAAATGACGTTCAAATGCTCAAAGTCCAGTGTACCAGTGTATCACAAAAGAAACCTCTTCTGAGTATTTTAACATTGTCTGGTCCACCTATTTTTCCTTGCTTTTGTCCAATGGCAAGCCTATTGCAATAATACATATTAAGTTGGATCATGAACTACAGGGCACCAAGGAAAAAGTTTAAATAAATATTATCATACTGGATTATTTAATCCTAGATAGTCCCAAGGCTCTTGTGAATGAAACCTTTTCCTGCAGAACCAGAGGAAACTAGGTATCAGATGTCCTGCAGTGACTATCTCCTTCCTCAGAGCCCTCATATTTCAGGAGCAATATTGTATAACAACAGTAGGATTGCATGAAAAAAACTTCTTTTCACTTTCTCAGTACTGAATTCTGGGACATAAAGCAAAGAAAACATCCAACAACAGGGGTCCTTTGAGGAACCAGTAGGTACTAAGAGGCAGAGTAAATTGACAACTGAGGACCCTGGTACTGTGGCTTCCGCTGTTGAAACTAACAAATATTTAGCTGTACCTATGGATCTTAGGCAAAGGTATTGCTGTGCTGGATCTTATAAGAGGGTCAGCTGACCCGCTGGTAATTTTGATCTTAGCTGTATATTGGTTTCTTAGATCATGAGAGGGCAATTCAAAAGAAAACTGTGACCTTACTAACCATACGGTTGAAAACTAGAGCAAGCCTTTTAGTCTGCACAGTAAGCCATTTTAAAGAGATTTGTCAAGAGCCAAAGAATTCTGAAACACATTTATTCTTGGGATTTGGTAAAATCGCAAATGCTAATTTCATTTTGTCAAAATAGTTCAGACAAATTTATCTTTGAAAGTTTTATTTTCTTTTTAGGGTATCTTCAGTCATCTCATCAAGAGTTATAAGTGAAAACTAGAAAATCTTGTAAAAAATACTTTATCAAATACAAATTAAATCAATGTTTTCTAAATAAGTAAAGAAAATGACAAGTTTCTTAAGTCAGAATAGTTTTTTACAATACATCTGGAAAATTTAAAGTGGCTTTTGTTTCTTCACTTTTGTTTCTTCACTTTTGTTTCTTTACTTTTATTTCTTGGTTCTTCACTTCTAAAATTTTAGTATTCCTGAACTTCCTTCTCACTCTTATGTTTAAATATGTACATTCTTTTCCTCATTTTGCATTTAGGAGAACTCATAAAGGAAAACAAAGAAAAGGAGTGTGGAAATTACATTATGCAATGAAAGTTCCACAGATGTCTGTGATATTTCAACTTCTAATGTAAGTGGCAGTTGCTGGTTAAAAATTATGAACTGTCCCATTTTCGAGACCTAAATGGACTAGCAGTCCACAAAATTAATAATGGTGTTATGGTACTAGGCAAGCACAAAGTAAACTCCCTGCGGTTGGCACTAAGCCACATATGTAATAGCAGTCTCTGTTCTCCAAAGGGAAGAGGATCAACATTTTGTGCTGTTCCGGAAGTGGCAAGAAACAAAAGGGCACTCACAGTATATCATGGGCCTGGATTCAAGTTATTTTCTATACTATGGGGGTATTTTTCGTGACAGTTGAAGCATAACTGTACTGGTCCACTGTTGCATTTGGGAGACTACAGAATTGCAAACTACGTGCACTATAAATGGTGGAGGACTCACAACTGCTCTTAAAACTGTTGTTATTGGTTAATATTTTCTACTACGGAATACCATCCAGTTCCTAGTATTGCACTCCTCAGACTCACATATTTATTTCCGTCTAGCCTCCTGAGCTAGCTCTGATTTAAGCATTCTACTTGTTTATTGCTCCCAAGTCATGATTGGAACTCGATGAAACTTCAGCCATGATGAAGAAATACATGAGTCATAGAATCATGGAATCATAGAATAGTTTTTGTTAGAAGGGACCTTTAACAATCCTCTAGTCCAAACCCCCTGCAATGAGCAGGGACATCTTCAACTAGATCAGCTTGCTGAGAGTCTTGTCCAACCTGACCTTGAATGTTTCCAGGGATGGAACATCTACCACCTCTCTGGGTAGCCTGTTCCAGCATTTCACCATCCTCATTGTAAAAAGGTTCTTCCTTGTATCTAGTCTAAATCTACCTGGTTTTTGCCTTCCTTTCCTGATTACTTATGCTTGGGAATCGAGAGCTCTTGCATTCTAAGGAAAGTGTCCTTAAAGATCTGCCAGCTCTCTTCTGCTCCCTTGTCCCTAAGGTCAGTTTCCCAGGAGGTCCTATTGACTAACTCCTTGAAGAGCTGGAATTTTGCTTTCCTAAAATTCAGAGTCCTGATTTTACTCTTTGCCTGACCCATATCCCTCTGGACTGTGAACTCTACCGGTGCATCAAATTGCTTTCTGCTAGGAAGGCAAGGAACACCTTAGTTCCTTTACCTTCTTCTACTTTTCTTTCTCCTCCTTGCTATGAATGAATATGAATCAGAAAAGTACTTAATAAGTGTGATCTTTGAGAAATTCTATACGTAACCTCCAAACACAACTATCTTTTCTGCACTCTGCTTCTTATTCTGTTACACATTCATCATCGAGGTGTTTGGTTTTTTTAAACTAACCTAGAGTTGAGGTTTACACTTCTGAGAAGCAGTGAGCTGGTTGTTGTAGCACGGATCTTGCAATTATTTAAAATAAGTTGCTCCTTGTTGCTATCTTTCAGTTACACCCATTGGCTAACACTGCCAGTGTAAGTAAGCCAAGATCTTAACATAATTGTACAAGGGTAGAATAAACTCTAAAAAGTCGTTGTAAAGCGATATTCTAGTGGGATCACCAGGAACAAAATGACTGTTCATATTTGAGAGCCTTCAGGACTCTGGAGAAAGGACAAACAGTGATACGAATTCTTCTATTTGCTTTATGCAACATTTTCTTTTTCTCTGTATTCTCCTCCCTGATCACACGTTCCCTGCTTTTAATTGACCATGCTAAGAATTCTTAATATATGATTCCCCACTGTATGCATTTTTTCCATCAAGTTAAGCCTCCAGGCAGCATAATTAAGAAATAGCAGAGGTGTAAGAGGTAGAGTATCATCAGCATATAAACCTAGAGTTCCTGGGGGAGTTATCATGGAACCAATGAGACAATCTCTGCCAAAATTATGAGAGAGCTGACGGATGCAGTCTATGAGGGCCACTTAGGATTTGCCTATAATGGGAAGATCTAATTACCTCTGAAAAAGCTCATTGTCAGGTCTATATTTTTTCCTGCCATATATATATGAAATTCCCCTAAGACAACAGTGATATTTTGCTGGTTGTTGGGATTTTTATTTCTTTATCATTTAACAATGCAAATATATTGCTCATGTTATTCTTTATCATTTGTATTGCAGGAGTCTCTCGGATTTCTCAAACAGGGTTGGGTCTCTCTTGTTCTTGGCATCTTATTTTCATGTGGGAAAGGACAGCTTCGGTTCTAAAAAGCTATGAAACTAAGATGTAGGTTGCCATTTCTGTCATGAGTCATCTACGTTAGACTTCTTCCAAGCTTCTCCTTGTATATGAAGATAAATAAATCTGTCTTGAACTATAGTCTATCATAGATGAAATTCAACCTGCTAAATTTAGCCCCTTAGCAAGGCTTGAGAGATCAAATTGTGGGAGAAGGAATTTAGTTTTCCAAACATAATCAGCCACATTTTGTAGAGAAAAGATTAGCACATTTGAATATCCATAACAAGCAATCCAGGATGAGTCAACACATCTAACTCAGGTGCTTTTCCCTCTCCACTAACTGTATAAGGAATCCTTCTAACTCCTATGCGTCCATGGACAAAGGGAAGAACATCCACATCCATAAAGGTAATGTATATTTATCATATTTATATAAGTGGAGAGGTGGATGAAAGAGAGGCTAGCCTATAGTTAAGATTTCCCTTTTCTCGAGTTAGATTAAATACGCACAATACATTGGCATTCCCCAATGGGCGATAATTGAGGCTTGAGAGAGGTTGTCTCACCCTGGCCTTCTAGTCTTCAAGGTGTTTGCCTGAGTGGCATCCCTGCTCAGGGGATATACTGGCCACAGCCCGCTGGGATCCAGAAGGGCTCAAAGGGTCTTTACGAGAATTGCTACTTATAGGATCCAAGATAATTGACTTTTGTCAGGTACATTTCCACCCCAGCCCAGCTCGGACATTGGAGTATTTCAGTACTTTCCATGGTTATGCAAGCCCAGGACTTGCTAGGATTTGTGGTCCTGATACCCCCCTCTCTATGGCCACGATCCATATGTTGTCAGGAGTGATCAATTATAGTTATTATCTTCAAATGTTAGGAACCATGGGAACCAGGCACATTAGGGAATTGCCACAGTGTTCTAGTCTGTTACTCTCCACCTTCAAACAGTAGGAGCTATGGGAACCAGAAACACTAAGGGGTTGCCATAGTGTTCCAGTCCATTGCTCTCCACCCTTTCTTTCTTTCATGTTAGACCATTACGTATTGTTCTGGTCAATGTATCATCATGTGGCCCAGGTCGGGAGGAGATAGCACCAAGTGCTGAGAGGCCTAAGCCAGGAGAGAGGGAGAGGAATTGCACGACCACAGTACCTCTGGCCATGTGTGGATGTCCACTGAGCAGCCCAGTTGCTTTTAAAATGGAGTTGGGTGGTTCTGGAAGGCAATAGCAATGGATTGTTTTCTGGGCTACTCCTGAGATTTAAATGGATTGGCTCTTGCTGTTCCGTTGTTACAGCGCTATGAAGCACTGTTTTACATACAGTGGGAAAAATCACGGCTTAGGTAAAATCTAGGTCTTTTCAGTAATGTCAGAAATTTCTTCATAATGTCACAATAAATTTTGCCATTTTTGTGAGCTACTTGCTTTCTTGTGCTCTACCCTGTCTCGCTGTATCTTTTCCTTCTGGAGGGACCTGGACAGGCTGGAGAGGTGGGCCCAAGCCAACCTCATGCAGTTTAACAAGGCCAAGTTCAAGGTCCTACATCTGGGTCGGGGCAATCCCAAGCACAAATACAGGCTGGGTGGGGAATGGCTGGAGAGCAGCCCTGAAGAGAAGGACCTGGGATTGACGAGAAGCTCAACATGAGCCAGCAATGTGCCTTTCAGGCCAGAAGGCCAACCGCATCCTGGGCTGCATCAAAAGAAGTGTGGCCAGCAGGGCGAGGGAGGTGATTCTGCCCCTCTACTCCACTCTCGTGAGACCCCACCTGGAGTACTGCGTCCAGCTCTGGAGTCCCCAACATAAGAAGGACATGGACCTGCTGGAATGTGTCCAGAGGAGGGCCACGAGGATGATCCGAGGGCTGGAGCACCTCTCCTATGAGGAGAGGCTGAAGGAGTTGGAGCTGTTCAGCCTGGAGAAGAGAAGGCTCCGGGGAGATCTTATTGCAGCCTTCCAGTACCTAAAGGGGGCCTACAGGAGAGCTGGGGAAGGACTTTTTACTAGGGCATGTAGTGATAGGATGAGGGGGAATGGCTTTAAACTGGAAGAGGGCAGGTTTAGATTAAACATTAGGAAGAAGTTTTTCACTTTAAGGGTGGTAAGGCACTGGAACAGGTTGTCCAGAGAGGTTGTTGAGGCCCCATCCCTGGAGGTGTTCAAGGCCAGGCTGGACGTGGCCTTGGGCAACCTGGTCTAGTGGGAGGTGTCCCTGCCTATGGCAGGGGGGTTGGAACTCGATGATCTTCAAGGTCCTTTCCAACCTAAACCATTCTATGATTTTATGATTTTTTCTCACAGCACAATGACTATTTTACTCTGAACAGCTTCAAAGGCTTCCTACACTGCAAGGGATTACCACACAGTGATATCCCATGCCCTGTATCAGCACACATAAGGATTGACCTTACAGTTATCCTAGATGCTACTGAATGTGGCGCCCTACAATCCCCTGCCTTGATTTGCAAAGAAAAGACAAATCCCAACATGAACTTTATGTAAGGTCTACAGCTAGAAAGGTCTTTCAGTAAGACCTGCTGCAGTGAAGTTTCTTCAGAGCTTGCCATTTCCATAGGCTTAGATGACGCCATGCAGGAAGGGTTAGGACCTCTATAAGAAGGCCTTTTGATAGCAGCAACATGGGACTCTGGAAAACACTATCAATTTCAGCTTTCTGTTCTCTTCATGCAGTGGGAAATGATTAAGAAGAACAGAGTGAAAGTTTGTGTTATTTCCTCAGATAAAATACAGCTTTTGTTACACAAATAACATTCTACATATTAAAAGAAGCATGAAATGCAGAATCAAAAATTGAATGCTCTGTCATTTTCTGTTGTCTGACAACTTGCGTGGTTACTTTTTGGCTGAACTATAGCATACAGTCTGCACAGATGCACTTTTGTCACAAGAATGCTATGACATAATCTATTCTTAGAATGTGAAAGCAAAGTGAATGTGAATGTGAATATGCACATACAGCCTAGCTAACAGCGAGGAACAAATGTTCTTGGCCAGCAATTGTACTGTGAAGATTAAAAAATCAAAAATATGTTGTTGTCTGGAAGGGTTTGAGGCTGGGTTATTGAACAGCAATTGAAATGGCTAGAATAACAGTAAAATGCTGTTTGATTTTCTAATTGTTGTAGAATGCATCCTGAGCCCAACCTCTGTGGATCCTTTCTTGAACCGACTGTAACTCATGTTTTTTCTCATGCATTATACATTGAACCCATATGGTACTGTGAGGTGGAAGGTCTCTGGGGAGAAGTTCCGTACTGCTCTTTTCATTCAAGGAGGGAGAAATGGTAAGAAAAACAAGAAAAGAGGCAGCAGAAGGGAAGACTGCGGGAAGGTACATAACTATGTTAATCACTACTTTAAGGCTGCCTTATTTTAAAAAGAAATGAACTCTTCTAGGAAAAGACAATAGTTTCCCTGCCAATTACATCTTTTTTTTTAACCAGAGATGCTTTTAAACTCTGATGCTATTGTATCCTGTGCCAATTATAATAAACACCTCTGCTATGTCTGGTGCCAAGATAAGCATACAGATATGAAACAGTTACTGTATGGCACCAGCTTATGGAACAAAGGTTTCATTTTAATGTGCTATTAGCTTGGCGTTTATTGGGTATTCATAAAATCATCTATGCAAAGAAGCCTGGGTTTTGGTTTTGTTCTTATACTTTCACGGAAAATTAGAGGCTGCAGTAGCGTATTTAGATATAACTGAGAGGAGTTGGGGTAACACACAAACAGACTGTAGATATATCCCTGTATCCACATTTGAATAATAGCCTATGGATTATTAATGTGGATAGAGAAAAAGCAATTAAACAAAATGCTTCAATAGAAGAATTTAATACCTTTTAAATCAAAAGATAGTAGACAAACTTCAAAATTAGATTCCTTGGCTAATGTCAGAAAGACAATGCATACAACATAGAGAGGAAGAATTGAAATTTTAAAAGCAGCACCTCACATTATTTTATATGCATCAGTTGTAATGATGAGGCCTTTCATAAATTCATTATTAGTTTGGTTTTCATGGTCTGTTGCCTTTCTGTTTGGCTTTAACTTACCATTTTTTATTAGAAAAATACTGACGGTGAAATTTTTATAGGTGTGCAAAAATTTGTATCAGTCATGTTTTCCCCCAGATTCATTGATGGGTATGTTGTCATGTATTGATAAACTTGGTTTGTCAGCTGTTGTTACCATCACATTCACTTGCTTACAAAATTCCATGAAAAGCAGCATAAATAAAGTCACAGCATTTTATTTTACTGCTGACTTCTCTCTCTTTTTCTTTATTTTTTGGTGTTTTTTTTTTTTTAGATAAGCTTGAAATATTACTGACTTTCATGTCAATGTAGCCAAATTTTAATTATTCACATCTTTTGTGATGTTCTAACTCTTACTGTCTTACATTCTGATCTCTTTCAGGGTGTTGTGTTTTTTTTGTTGTTTTTGTTTGTTTGGGTGGGTTTTACTTGTTAGTGAGTTTGTTTTGTTTGTTTGTTTGTTTTTTAAATATGGGAAAGATGCTAATTTTTTCTTAACACAAGAAAAAAATCCCTCCGTTTTTTTTCAAATCAGACAGTAGCTGTTGAACACACCAGGGGAGGAAAGGAAGAAGCAAAGGCAGGGAATAACTGTGAACAGCTTCTCAACACACGTGAGCAGCAAGGACTCAAGGAATAGCTTATATTTTCTTTCTCTCTTTAGAGAAGACTACTGCAGAGAAGCAGTGCTTTAGAAAAGTTGGAACAGGGTGCTAGGAACATCCTTATTTCTGAATACTTTTATTCAGCTATTGCTTTTCAGTTAAAGCTGGAAAGAAAGCCGCCTTGTGAGGTACCTTTATTTCCTCAGGTGCAAAACAGAGCAAAATATTTTCCCTCTTGGCTAAAGGAGGAAGAATGTTTGGGGGCACATAAATGTAATAAGTATTAATTTTTCACACCTGATTTTTTCTTTCTTCCTCATATCATCTTGGTTTTCAACTTCACGAGGTGGAATTCTAGATTTTCATCTTATCAATAAACTTGAATAATTATGTTTCATTTTTGTTCAGGAGATAAACAACTTCATTTAAAGGCCACCAACCCTGTCTGCCCCAGATATTTTGAATAAATGTTGCTAGGGGCAAAATCTCCCATTCCTTGCTGAAAAGAACTGCCTCCATAAATGATGATTAAATGTGTCAGGAAAAGTAACAGGATGGGAAATGCAACCAGTAAATTTTATATTGTGGGGGTCTTGGTGGGAAATTGGAATGGAACCAATTTTTCTTTTCCTTTTCAACCTGTTCTCTTGCAATGAGAAATCTTTCATTGAAAAGATTAGTGAGGGCAACAGTACTATGCTTTTCATCTTCAGCACTTGCAAAAATGAAGGCTGTTAGGCCTCTCGGCTGAAAACAGCTGCCACAGCAGGGGTACAGCAAGAGGAGGAACACAGCCGTATACTAAACAGTGTAATCCCTTCCACATGTTCTTGGGGTCAGTCATCAAAATATGGGAAGACGAACTCTGTAGACCTCAAAAATGGACTGTACTATGTGAGGCAACCAGATTAATTTAACATTACAAGCACTGGAATTTTCATATCTCAAATGTCCATATTGTTGCCTGATAAAAAAATATTGTGAAGCTTATTTGAAAAAAAAAAAACAAACCACATTAGTATGCAGCTTTTTTAGGGGGGGGAAGGAAGATATTTACTAGAATATAGTTTCTATTAAGATTAGGACTTTGAGATGGTCTATATTTTTAGTGAATGCTTGCAGATCTGACATATATCTTTATTTTAAAAAGATCCTTGAAAACGTAATTGACCAAACTTAAAGTTGTCTACTGACACACAGCAATTCCATAAAAACGCTGAGCCTTTCCCTGCTGTTCGAAAGCAAAAGCAGGCTAGTATGATCTTGAATAACACCTTTTCTGATTCTTCTGGTGAACACTGCCACCTGTTTTGTAATCATTATCACATAATATATGAGAACTGCTGTCTTTCCTTTGTCCTACCAGCAGTTTTGTTTCTGAGTTTGAACTGGCATAACTCGATGTGCTACAATCTCATGAATCTCATGGGTTCAGTGTTTCTATATATTATGGTTTGAGAGTCCCATAACAATTTGTTGTCATTTAGACAATCATTCTATCACCCGATGACCCCTCCCCACCTGGGAAAGGGAATCGGGAAGACCAAGGAAACCCGGGAGCTGAAGTATAAACAGATTTAATAGAATAAGATTAGATAATTAACATTAACAGCACTAAAGAACCGATATTGATCCCGACACCAATACAGAATATACAAAGATTATACTCAGCCAATTCTATCAGTAGGAAGCTGTGCACTCCCAGCAGTGGACAGCAAATGTCGGACACTGCGAGCGCTACAGCTTCAGGAGGAAGGGAAGGCCTCAGGGGTCCGGCACCAGGGCACGAAGTCCTCAGGATGGCAGCCATCAAGGGAGAGACAGAACTTCGCAGCAAACTTTCTAATTTATAGTGAATGTGACGTTGATGGTATGAAATAATCCGGTTGGCCAGCTTGGGTCTTGCTCCTCCTCATCCCTGCACCTGGCAAGCTCGAAAACACTGAGACCTTGAGACCCACACACCATAGCTGGCTGTAAAGTAAATATTTTCACAAATTCAGGCACTGGAGTCTTCTAAAAGTGCAGTTTTCCCAAGTATTAGAAGAAAAATTAGTCCTGTGTCGCTCAAACCAGGACATTCCGCCCCTTATTTCATACCATATATATGTCACACTCAGGTTACTGTTATTTTTGTCCTCTCTATATATACGTACACACAAATATAATCCTCTAAAGCTATGAACTATTCCTCTATAAGGTCTATTAATTTTCTTTAGTTCAAAACTAGAAGTTCCATCTGTCATAATAGTCTTTTAGGGCAGGAACCAGTGATGTGGCATTTTCTCAGTTGTCAGATCAGGACCAGGCCTCCATACAGGATGGCAGACGTGTAGAGTTGGGTGCAGCAATATAACCTGTTGTGCTCACGGCTAGCATGTTCCCGGTCGCTGGACGCCATTCAGTGGAGTTGGCTGTGGTTTCATTACCACCATGTTATCCTGAAAAACACTCATTGAACACTGTT